>JAJIBD010007861.1:0-85928 GCA_021461705.1 Cryptotis parvus | reverse complement strand
AGCAGAAGAAGAAGAAGAAGAAGAAGAAGAAGAAGAAGAAGAAGAAGAAGAAGCAGAAGAAGCAGCAGCAGCAGCAGAAGAAGAAGAAGAAGAAGAAGAAGAAGAAGAAGAAGAAGAAGAAGAAGAAGAAGAAGAAGAAGAAGAAGAAGAAGAAGAAAGAAGCAGCAGAAGAAGAAGAAGCAGAAGAAGCAGAAGCAGAGGCAGAGGCAGAAGAAGAAGAAGGAGGAGGAGGAGGAGGAGGAGGAGAAGAAGAAGAAGAAGAAGAAGAAGAAGAAGAAGAAGAAGAAGAAGAAGAAGAAGAAGAAGAAGAAGCAGAAGAAGCAAAGCAGCAGCAGCAGCAGCAGAAGAAGAAGAAGAAGAAGAAGAAGAAGCAGCAGCAGAAGAAGCAGCAGCAGCAGCAGCAGCAGCAGAAGAAGAAGAAGAAGAAGAAGAAGAAGAAGAAGAAGAAGAAGAAGAAGAAGAAGAAGAAGAAGAAGAAGAAGAAGAAGAAGAAGAAGAAGAAGAAGAAGAAGAAGAAGAAGAAGAAGAAGAAGAAGAAGAAGAAGAAGAAGAAGAAGAAGAAGAAGAAGAAGCAAAGTGTTTGCTATAGAGACAGGCTGGGGAGGGAATCTGGGGACATTGGTGATGAGAAATGCGCACCCACCAGGAAGGATGGTGCTTCAACATTATATGACTGAAACCCAATCAAGAACATCTTTGTAAATGTCTATCTCATGGTGTTATAATGTTATAAGGAAGGAAGGAAGGAAGGAAGGAAGGAAGGAAGGAAGGAAGGAAGGAAGGAAGGAAGGAAGGAAGGAAGGAAGGAAGGAAGGAAGGAAGGAAGGAAGGAAGGAAGGAAGGAAGGAGGGAGGGAGGGAGGGAGGGGAGGGAGGGAGGGAGGGAGAGAGGGAGGGAGGGAGAGAGGGAGGGAGGGAGAGGGAGAGAGAGAGAAAGAAAGAAAGAAAGAAAGAAAGAAAGAAAAGAAAGAAAGAAAGAAAAGAAAGAAAGAAAGAAAGAAAGAAAGAAAGAAAGAAAGAAAGAAAGAAAGAAAGAAAGAAAGAAAGAAAGAAAGAAAAAGAAAGAAAGAAAGAAAGAAAGAAAGAAAGAAAGAAAGAAAGAAAGAAAGAAAGAAAGAAAGAAAGAAAGAAAGAAGTTAGACAACAAAGATAACACGAAAGATAACACATTGCAAATTTTACCACGTTTGCAATGTGGTAAAATTATACTTCATTCAAAAAATTTTCTTTAATTTTGCTCTCTAATTAGAGATAACTCTAAGAACAAGCTAATAAGCCTGAGATGTAACACAACAGTAGAGCTCTTACCTTTTAAGTGTGAGGCTCAAGGTTTGCTCCATAACACTGAAAAGAAAAAGATTTATCAATTCATAATCATACTAAGTAATATTACTACTACTTTATTATATAAAGTATATATTATATATAAAATATATATTACTATATAGTATTATTTGTAAATAATGTGTATTTTTTATTCTATGCATTTTTTTAATTGTGCATCTATATAGAGTTTGCCTAATAACCAATGTAGGGATTTGCTACATGCATTTTCTCTCTGGTCATTGATCTCAGATACATTTCATCTAAACCTGTAGAGTCTAATACAAACACACACATATATGTATATATATTTTTTGGTTTTTTGGTCACATCCAGCAATGTTCAGGGGTTACTCCTGGCTCTACATTCAGGAATTATTCCTGGCAGTGCTTGAGAGACCATATGAAATGCCAGGGATCGAACCTGGGTTGGCTACATACAAGGCAAACGCCCCTACCCGCTATGCTACGGCTCCAGTCCCTAGTCTGATATATTTTGTATTATAAATTGTTTATATGACCAGAGATGCTTTATACACTTCCCAGGACTGTAAATATTTCCAGAGCTAGAACTATCTACCTCTTGTTTATTACCATTCATGCTAACACACCAAAAACCTTTGCAAGAGCAAAATGTCTCCCTTTTAGCCAGTAACAATGTTCGTTGGGTTCTGAGGAGGCTAGCCTAAGGGTCCAGCACTTCCCCATAAGGACCCAGCACTTTCTGGCCTCAATGCCCTAAGGGCAGAACCCAGAAATGGGCCCTGCCCATATGGTTACACCCAAAACATCTGTGCTTATATAAGCTAAGGTGAGGCAGAATGTGCCTGATCTTCTGATCTCTCACCACAGTTCCTTGCAAATGCTAAATCTGTGATTGTTGTCTGTTGCAATGGCCCAGGAGCTTGCAAATGCCATGTGATTTGTGCTTGTACCCCCTCAACCCAAAAAATTGTGTAAAACGCTTAAATTGTGCTCAGTAAACGAAAACTGCTATCCAGAACTTCCCGCTGCATCGGTGTCTTTCTTTCTTCCCTTTCTCAGCAGCAGCAATGCAGAGTTTCTCCCAAGTCCATCCCCTCCCTTTTCCCGCAGGGATGAAGACCGACAAGATCTAGGTCTCTTCTCATTTGTGACGGGGCTGCTGGCCAGGGCCCCAAAAAAATGTTTTGCTTGGTTTGGGGGGTGGGGAGCTGGGAGTGGGATCACCAGTGTCTTAAGACCAGATTTTATTTTACGTTTTAAGACCAGATTTTAAAAAACAAATTTCCATATATTTATGTACTCATTCAGAAAGATTCCTGTGCATGATTTTTATATACAACATTAAAGTCCATATAACATGAGAGAAGAATTCTCTTCAAAAACCAAATAAACCATGAACCCAAGAGATAACTTGAGAGACTAGAGCATCTGTTTTGCTTGAATGAGGCCCAGGTTTGATTCCCAGCATTTAAGAGGTACTATACAAGTTTATCTCTGCACACACAAACACCCCAAAATTGGCAGGTATGGCCCAAAAAACAAAATGCAACAATCTGAATAAACCAGGATAAAAAAATAAATTATGATAATAAATCACGAGATGTTAGGTAGTGACATTTTATCTTTTGCAAATAATGTATATTTTTTCTTTATTATATACTTTTAAAAAATTATTGGTAATTGAAATTTAACACTATTTTATTAGTACAATAATATTAGTACTACATAAATTCATTTGTTTATTTTTGAGCCATATTTGGAGTGTTATTTTTGGCTCTACACTAGGACCATGCATGATGCCAGGTTGACTGCATTCAAGTAGTACAGCCCTACCCACTGTACTACTGCTCAGATCTGATAGTATTTTTTAATTTCAAAAGCTTAAGTAGTTAAAGAGTGAAGGGATTGTTCAATACATCTGGACCCAAAGAAGTGCATGTTAATTGAAAATTGAGTGTTACAATGTGTGTACAAGTTTATCTGGAGTCAAAGAATAATCAGAGAGTAGACTCATCCTTAAATCTGAATTGTAAAACAGACTAAGCACATCGGTGAAAGTTCATCAACTGCAAGTCTACAGGATTGATAAATATGTGTTTTTCTATCCTACATTTCAGGTTTTACAGCCGACTGATTGGAGCTGGGGACCCCCATGGATGCTCAGTAACTAACTACCCCATCACCCTTCCTTCTAACCTCCCTCAGGACCCAGCCAGCCTGAGCAACACAATGAAGTTTCTGACTGCCTTCTGCTTCAGTTTTAAATTCATAAGGATTTAAAAAGTGCCTAGCAGGCCAGAGAGATAGTACAGAGAGTGGGGTGCTTAACTTGCCCACAGCTGATCCAGGTTCAATCCCTGGTATCCCATATCGACCCAGAGCACCAACAGGAGTGATCCATGAGTACTGCCAGGCATGACAAAAACAAAACAAAAATAAAACTAAGGCTTGTTTTATCCTGGCAGAAACCTGGCAAAATAAAACAAAGGGCTGTTTATCCAGCTAGCATCCGGCACCTAGGATGTACTTTGCAAGTATTTATATTTTGATAAAATCTTTCATGAAACCATAAGTAGCTCCTTTCTACCTCCCTCCCTGTAGCTCACCATCCTCTCAGTTCCTTTGATTTTTTTTCTAGATGTCCAACTCTCTCTTACTTCAGAGCTTTCATCTACTTTTGGATTTCCTGTTCTTTCCTACTATTTTTATCCCTAGAAACCACCAGAGATGTCCAGAAGGAATAAGAGTTTGGATATGGGTTAGAGCAACTGTACTGCAGGTAAAGTGCTTACCTAGCACGAGGCGGACCTGGGTTTGATCAAAAAGCACAGCAATTTATTATCCCCCAACACACCCTCCACCCAACCCCCTTCACTGCCAGGTGTGGCCTCAAAACACAGGGAAAAAAACATTTTTGCACCACATCTAGGTCATTTTTACAATCACTTGATCACTTGATCACTTGGATCCCGTTATTCATCGATTTGCTCAAGCGGGTGCCAGTAACATTTCCATTGGAACCTATCACGTGCCAATGTAGCCCAATGGCATCTGGTTGATTCAGGAATATGAAGAGCCTCAAACCGTTCCTTCCAGGGTCTTTACAAGGAAGTCTGACCATCTTGTAGGTGGGCGGCCATGTGATCTTTTGACATCCCATGGGATCCAGTCAGTAACAGCTCTAGTCCAGCGGTCGTCTCCAAATCGCATTACATGTCCAGCCCATCTGATTTTCGATGCCTTGGCAAATGAAACAGTGTCCATGATTCTGGAATAGCAACGGAGGTCAGAACTCCGGATTCCTTCTCTCACTTGAGTGAGACGTGATATTCCAAGCATAGCTCTTGCGATTCCTCTCTGGGAGACCCGAATAGCATTCTCATCCTGCTTTCACAGAGCCCAGGTCTCTGTGGCGTATGTTAATGCAGGGAGAATGGTGGAGGTGGAGTCAAAGAGATGTGCCCGGAGCCGGAGGTTCTTTGTCCTTTTAGCTATTTCTTCGATGCCCTTGAAGGCATTCCATGTCGCTCTCTTTCTCCTGCGCAGCTCAGGTTTTAGGTCGTTCATCATGTTGACTTCTCGACCTAGGTACACATAACTGCTGCATTCAGAGATATCTGTTCCATTGAGAGTGAATGGGACCTCTGGAACTAGTTCATTTTCCATAACCATAGTTTTCTTTAGATTCAGTTGTAGACCTATCTTTCCACATTCTCCGTTGAAGTCAGCCAGCATTTGTGCCGCTTGGCTAATGTTTGGTGTTATTAGAACGATGGTCATCAGAGAAGCGGAGGTGGTGTAGTTGCCGACCATCTATCTTCACTCCCCATTCCTTCCCATTCTAATAGTTGCATGATGTTCTCAAGGGTGGCGCTGAAGAGTTTTGGTGAAATGGTATCACCCTGTTGAACCCCTCTTTTTGACATCAATGATCACTTCCCTTGTAGAATGGTGAGATCCTGGTGATGAATCCGTAATACAGCTCACTAAGGATCTTGATGTATTGGGTTTGAAAACCCTGTTTGGCTAGGGCTTCGATGACCGCTTCAATCTCCACAGAATCAAAAGGCTATCTTTAAATCAATGAATGTGAGACAGAGCAGCATCTTGTACTCCCTACAAACCTCAATGAGCTTGGTACCGTATGGATATGGTCAATTGTGCTAAATCCTTTCCGAAAGCCAGCTTGCTCGCATGGTTATCCTTCATCTAGTGTTCTGCCAATCCTGTTCAGGATGAATCGTGTAAACAGCTTGTAGATGACAGAAAACAGGCAGATGGGGCAATAGTTGCCGATGTTGTGAATGTCTCCCTTCTTGAACAGTAGAAGTGTCCTGCTGGTTTTCCATTGAGAGGGTACCTTGCATTTGGACAGGTAGCATGTGAAGAGCCGAGCTAGTGTATTGATGAGTAGCGATGGCAGATTCTTCAGGTGTTAGGGTCTGACTTTGTCTGGGCCTGGTGCTGTTCTCTTCTTTTACTGAAAAAATGGCATGTCGGATTTCAGAAGGGAGAATGTTGGGAATGACATATCCATCCGAGAATATAGTGCCTGCACGGCAGACCCTGGCAAGCTGTCCGATGCGTGTTCAATATGCCAAAACCAGTAACAAAAATGTTTATTTTCCTGACCCTGAAAGAGCCCTTAATACGGCAGCAGTAAGAAAGGAGAACAACCAGCACCTGATAAAATTTTACGCCCATCCTAGGCTTACAAAATGAAGAAGGACTAAAATGACTGTCTGTACTTTCAATGCACGTACGCTGGCATTGGAAGCATATATCGAGGATCTGATGGTGCAAGCACAAAAGATCAAGTACAACATCATTGGTCTGACTGAGAGGAGGAGGCTACAGTCGCATGACACTGTATTTGACACCAGAGAAGAATTGTTCCTTGGAACATGCGACAAAAAAGAGGCGTCAGTGGCATTGGTGTCGTTGTCAACACGAACATGGCTGTCAACATTGATTCATTTGAATGCCTAACAAACCGGATAGGACGATTACACTTGAAGAGATGTGGCCCACTGCCAGCAATTTCTATCTTCATTGTCTATGCACCAACATCCACATACAAGGAAGATGAAATTGAGAAATTCTACATGGAACTGGAGGAGTTCTATAAAAAGATCACACCTTCTACAAGATCATAGTCGGTGATTTTAATGCCAAGATAGGACCGAGAAGATTGGCTGAAGAATTCCACATCGGGACCCATGGCCTAGAATGGAACAAACAGGGTGAGAGACTATTCTGAGTTCATCATGTCCACCAAGACCATTCCTGGGAACTCACAGTTCCAGAAGGCTGAAGCGAAACGTTGGACATGGGAATCTCCTGGTGGACAGTTCCACAGTGAAATTGACCACATCATCTTCAATCGACGGTTTTGTCTGACCGATGTTGCTGTCGTCCCCAAATTCCAAACAGGATCGGACCACCGCCTCCCTTCGTGCAAAATTCTATCACACAACAGGGAGAAAAGGCTGCAAAGTTTAAGAAGAGAACTCCCAGAATGACCACCAACTGGGAACTCTTTGGCACCATTGCAGCAACATGGGAAGATACCATCATTGGCGACATCGATGAAGAATACAACCGACTGGTTCAGCACCTCCATGATTTTGTGAAGAATGTCAAGAGAGAGAAAGACACAAAAGGATGCCTGTCTTCAGAAACTCTTGAGCTCATTCGACAATGTGGCAAGGCGCCGAGCCTCAGGCGACCAAATGCTAACGTCCAATCTTGCAAAGCGGTGCAGAGAAGCGATAAAAGACCTCAAAGACAGAAAAGCAGAAATACTAGAAGATGCAGCAGAAGCTGGGAAAAGCATTTGCAACGCCTGCCTGTCCTTCACCAACTATAAGACCAAGATGACTGCCCTCCTATGCCCTGACAATTTATCACATCTTCCAGAAAAGCAATGGAGAAGATTATCCATGACTTCTACTCAGATCTCTTTGATAGCCACGTCCACCTGCCAACATACCAAATTTTCACAATCTCTTCACCAAAATCAAGTTTTAGTAACTATACAACTGAAACAACAAAATTAGAAATTCATTTAAAAAATCAGGAGTCAGAAGACATAAACTCCTGAATCTGAATCCTGGCTTTTCTATTCATTGGCTGAGTTATTGGATCAATCATTGCATGCAGGAGCTTATTGTTCTCTCTGAAAGCAGGATGAAAGTTATATCCACTCTCCAAATCTATTTAAAGGACTTCATAACCAATGAACGTAGAAGGACCCTCTGTGTCAGATAAAGGACTTATACTTTTTGCATTTTTAAATTATAATTGGCAGATACTGTTTTTCTGCCACAAATAAGGACTAAGTCAAATACTGCATCTATCAGTTAAACTTGAGGCTTCATTGTGAGAAATATAGTTCTCTCTAGTTTATTGTTGTTGATTTAGTTGAATGCAGTGCTGGTTAAAACAATGAAAAAGTAAGCCAAGAGTAAAGAGAGTTCCTAGGTACCATTCACTCTGTCACACCAGACACTTTAATAAAGGCAAGTTCCTCAGTAATACAATTGGAATGTGTTAGGTATGCATTGTTTTTTTTTTAATTTCCTCATACTTAACAGACAAAAGTAATATACCCCCAAGAACGAGAATAAAAGAAGGAGGCAAGCAAAATTGGTCTAAGCAAGATTTGGGCCAAGTAATACCCCAGGATCAACAGTGTGCCAAACCCTAAGGAAAAAAGAAAATAATTAAATCTAGCAGAACTTTTAAGGCCCAAGGAACAGGGCCAGAGACATAGAATAACCTTTGCAAGGTCTAGACAAAGTATGACAGAATCTGTGACCTACTGGAAATATTTCATATTTAACACAGCAAATTGTTTTTAACAGGGGAAAAATATTCCAATGCACTTTAATTATGCAAGTCAGAAGATAATTATTTTTCTGTGTATCAGTATTTTCATTTAAAATACATTCCAGGTCATGAGATCTGGTAATAGGATATGCACCAAAAAAAAAAAAAAAGCAATTAATTACTTATACTTTCAGTTCTACCTATCCTGGTAGTTGTAGGTAGAATAGCCCTTGGAGATAACACTGAAGGCCTAATTTGTGAGTGTGAGGCTGGGATCTGCCCTAAGAGGCATCCAGTTCAAAGCACGGCCTTTTGACCTAAAACTTTGATGCAGCCATTTGATGTCAAACCACCTTGTCAACGTACAAAATTGTCAATTTTTCTAAAGCATACACAAGAGATTTCCTACTAATGTTGAATTGAGGTCTTATATTTGAAGGAAAGGGATACATTTAGCTAAAACTGATTCTAAAAAAGAAACTACACACAGAAAATGACAAATTTCAACTAATTTCAAAGCACAAATACAAAAAACTCATGAAAATATTTGTTATTAACTGCCTAAAGACTAAAGAATTCTCTCCTGCACTTTTAAGTATGTAGCTCCTGATCAACTCTTCTTATTCCAATAATTTTCTGATATCAGTTTTAAGAGAGGATATAAAAGTAACTTCAGCATTGTGAATCAAAAAATTTTGCTTTAACACTAGTTTAGAATAGTTTCAAATAGTTTTTTTATAGTTTGGCATTGTGATGAGTTACTGTCAAATACACATGCTTTCTAAATTTGACATGTTGTTGTCAATTTTAGGGAAACTGCACCAGATTTTTCTATTTTCTTCTTATTACTCTACCATAGTTTAGAAGAGCATTGGAACCATTGTTGTATACGTGCAATGCTTCTATTCCTATACCCAGTATGTCAAGGTCCTTCCACCATTGTTCAAAGGTCCTTTCCCCACTGCCAACCCCCTTATCATCCTCAGTTCCCATTTCCATGGATTTGTTTCCTTTGAGAATTATCTAATCTTCTTCTTTGTTTCTTTATACTCAGCATATGAGCAAGATAATCTGGTATTTGTTTTTACTTTCTGACTCATTTCACTTAGCATGCCACCCTTCAATTCCATCCAACTTACAGCAAACTGCAAAATTCATCTTTTCTCATAGCTGAATAGTATTCCATAGTATGCACATACCACATTTCTTTATCCATTCCTCTATTGTGGGTACTTGCCAGGTTTCTCTCATTCATGAAATCTGAAAGATTTCATTCTGTCTCAAGTGTCCTGGTCTAGTGACCTATTTAAGTAAGTTTTGAATGAACAAAACTTCTTGATAGCTGGTCAATGTATCTGTTATAATTATACATTATAAATTTAATGCAAATATTTTGATTATATTTATCAAATTCAGTTATGTGTCTACAAGTGTAAAACATGAAAGTTCTTTAGAAGTTATACTGCTTGTAATAGAGCTAAATATGGGTCCCACAAACACAGTCATTCTGAGAAATTTGCTTTTGAGAGATTCTCAAGGTATTCCTAAAGGCACTAAATATACAATCAAGCATATTAATTGCAGCAAAAAAAACTATTTTTATCTAATGATTGAAAACTTTTCCATACAATTGCTTATGGTTCTTAGTACTTCTAGCTATATTACTTCTCAAACAACAACGTGTTTTTCATAGCACACTCTGGACATATATTTTTGGTGCCAACTGTTGATGAGTCAATGAGTGATAACAGTAAGCAAGATAATAACTTTTTTCTTTTTTACCAAAACAGTTAACTAGCTTGATGTGGCCATGACTGAAAACACTAAATAAATCTTCTGACCCAAACCCAAACAAATCCCCAAGCAATAACCCTGTAACCTGTTTTCCAAAAGGTCTATCACAAGCCCAGTGTCACTCAATGTGAGGGAACCATAATAAGGGAAAAGTGGGAAAACATAGAAGCTTCTGTTTTCTAAATGCTTATCTTTACATAGTTCTAAAGCACATGACTATGTGGACATATAATTAGGGCCTTGTCATCTTTTGAAGATGCCATCTGGTGAGGGGCCTTCAAGTTTATACTTAAGTATTGGGTAATAAATTTGCTTTGATCCCTGACTTTCACTCCATTTTTTTAATTTCTTTTTAGTTGAATCACCATGAGAGACACCTTCACAAAGTTGTTCATGATTGGCTTCAGTCATACAATGTTCCAACACCATCCCTTCACAAGTGTACATTTCCCACCACCAATATCCCCCCCTTTACTTCATTCTGAATATCAGTAGTGAATTAAAAAAATTCTTTAAATTTTTATTTCTGATTTGTTCGAATAGACGTTGCTATAAATTGATATAAATAAACTTCAATTTAAAAAAACAGAAAATTATGAGGCTGGAGCAATATAACAGCAAGGAGGGCATTTGTCTTTCACTGCCAGGAGTAATTCCTGAGTACAGGACTGGGAGTAACCCCTGAGAACTACCACATGTGGCCCCCAAACAAAATGAAGCAAAAAGTTAAAAATGGGGAAATTATAAATTCATTCAAATTTGATGAGTTGATCAAATTAGACTCTAAGTAAATTTAATCATTTAAACTACTCCCCCAACTCTTATCTGACACAGTTTAACAATTAGCAAAATGACTATAGTGGACTACCAGAAAAAACTGAGAGGAAGCTTGAGTAGTTTCCATGAACATGGAGATGTTATGATGCTACAAATAGCACCTACTACTCCTACTGCCATTTTGCCTCATAGAATATGCATATTCTCACATGAAGCACAGGATCACAAAGTCTAGTGAGAGGTACTCAAAGACTTTCAAATGAAAAGAAAGAAGAAGCACCTTAATTAAATGAATATATTGATTTCTTGATTAAAAGTAGATAATCCTGGCAACTGTTATTTCAGATAAAAAAATCCGATAGTAAGATACAGATGGTGCAAGTGACTACTCATAACATGAGCAATCTCATTCCCAATTTGGAGAAATGGGTGGCCCTTTCTGAGATTGGTGAGTGTGGTAAGCATATGACTCCTTTTTCCATACTGTTTGCCAGCCACTTGGTAGCATATTGTCATGTCATTTTCCTCCTAAGCTTAACACTCACTCATCCCTGATTTCATCTCATTCCTAATCCCTACCTCAGGGAGTATAGGTTAGAGATGGGGTGAAGTTCAAAGATGGGATCTATCTGATACACATATTATTCATAATTAAAATAAATGTATGTACAGGACTGACTTTTTTGGATTATGTCAAAAAGATTCCCACCTGAGAAACACTAAGTCAGATGGCTAGATATAACCATCAAGAATTCTAGCTTTTAAATTACAAAGCAAAAGAATCATAGGGGATTATACACATTCTGATTAAATTCTTAAGGAATAAATTTATACCCAATTGCACAATATTTTCTGGGTGGAACAGGAAAACACCTGTCTACACCTCTACCATCTTTCTTTTCGTTCCTTTGCAGCTTATTTTAGGATGTGCCTTGACAGCTATTTTCAGTGAAACGGAATATTAAGGAGTTTAAAAGGTATACTCTTTCCTCCGTGCTAATGTCAGAATTGAAAACAAAGCTGCCCACAATAACTATCCTATTCTTAGTTGCTTTAGGACAGAAAATTTCCCTTATACAGAAAGGGGACCTTATAAAAGGTCAGAGAAGCGATGCTTGTAAAAAAAAAAAAGGCTAAAGAAATCCATAATGGGGGCGTGGAAGACTGGAGAGATAGTACAGCAGGTAGGTAGTTGCCTTGCATGTGGCTAATCTGGGTGTGCCCCTTCCAAAAAATGGTTAAAAAGAGGGGAGCGGAGTGAAGGGGAGAAAGAAATCCCTGATTATACCAGGATATTGACTTTCATCTCAAGAACACTTTTGAATAAGCACAATGACCCTTGATAAAACCAATTCACAACATTCCAGGGACATCATTTTTTTAACATTTTATTATACCACCGTGAGATATACAATTACAACGTTGTTCACGTTGGAGGTTTCGGTCACACAGTGTTCCAGCACCCGCCCTCCACCAGTGCCCATCACCCACCACCCAAGGGACATCATTTCTTAATATAGTCTGTATTACAGTAAATGTCTCCAACACTATGCATACCTTCATTCATTCATTCATTCACTCACTCATTAATCATCCATTTGTCAAAGAAAAAATTTCCATATATTAGGAAATGTTGATTTGGCATTTCAAAAAACCAGACACAGTTACTGTCCTCCTGGAGTGATGAGTTGAGCAGAAAAGATAAACAGGAAATATTTATTACTGAAATAGTCAATCCATCATAGAGAGGACTAACCCTTCTTGCCAAGATTTCTAATTTTGATTCTGTGACCAGGAAAGGAGGTACGTTTGCTCTGAGTTTCAAATTTAAACCCTTTTACATAAAAAAGAGGCAACATTGTTTCTATTATGGCCCCCAAATAATAAGACAACCCTCAAATAAACAGGTATATTTAGATTTACTACCTACCTCTCTAAGACACCAATGTGTTGATGGCCTGAAAGACTTGTTATCAGAAGAGTAAGAATTGTGAAACAAAAAAGATTGCAATCCTATATCCTCATCTTGATGGGTCATTTGCACTTGCAACTTAAAAAAGCGTGTACAATATTTTAGACAAGGGAATTACGTGACACGACATTTTTTCAAATCACTCTGGCTGCACTGTGAATAAAGATGTGATTTGAGGGGCCAGAGAGATCGTATAGTGGGTAGGGCATTTACCATCTATGTGGCTGACCCAGGTCCAGACCTGGGCATCCCATATGGTCCTCTAAGCACCACCAGGAGTAATTCCTTAGTGCAGAGGCAGGCGTAACCCCTGAGTATCAACAACAACAACAACAACAACAAGTGATTGCGACTAGAGGAAAAGAGGTGGTTACAAGTTCATTCCCAGCAAGAAATGATGAAAATTTAGTAGTTAAAAGATATTTTGTAAATAAAAAATGGGTAGATAACTGACTATGAAAGGATAATAAAAAGTGAGAAGTCAAAATAATTCTTGGGCACTTCACTTGAGCCATTTTTGGTTATTTTTAATATTACAGCCCATTAAACAAACCCCCGGAAACCCTTATCTCCAAGTTTCTAACATAATTGATTAAGTATGGGGCAGAGGAATTGGTATGTTTGTTTTTGATGCCTCTCAAAATTTTTCAAATGTGAAGTCAGGTACGCAAATCTCTGGAACAGATGAACAGGAGTTCCCCAAATACCTAGTTGGGGATGGGTGTGTTGGATAGGGTGAGAGAATTTCAGGAAAAACTCCATTGGTCTCCATCTTGTGCAAATTAGATTGTGCTGAGGAAGTCCAAGTGATAGATTAAGTTTGGACTTGAACATACTTGCACACAGGAAATATCTACATTGGAGACATGTAAAGATGATTAATATTTTGAACAGTCTAGTACATTGTAATAGAAGACATGGTGGAATATGGAATTATGTAGACATGTAGTATAGTAAGATTCCTGAGAAACCCTACATGAAAGATAAAGAATGATGAATCATTTAAATAGTGTAATTTAAAACAGTATGAAAGACTGCTGGTAAATTAGAAGGGAGCTGGAAAAGTGGGATGTTGCCAAGGTCAATGCAAGAGAATTTTTTCTAGAGGAGAGTACCTAAGTGTTAGTTGAAAGTTATGTTTAATTTTGGCAAGGAACTCCACCCTCCTCCCAAACATCTAACCTCTGTGTTGATTTCAGTTCTTCCTCATGGAGAATCTCTACTTCAGTTAGGTATCTATTAGTAGGGAGTTATAAAAGTCAAATTGCAGGAGATTCCAAATGTAGAGATTTTGAGGATTCAAAAGTGATTACAGTCTCAATCCAGGTCCCAAAAATAATAGATAACATATTCGGTGCATATGCACTCACAGCTTCTAACACATATATATTATGTTCGCCTCTTTGTGGGTTTAAACTTGGCAAGTATTGCAACTGACTTATGGTTTGGTAGCATTCTTTCTGTTGCCAAGCCTACCCAGGGCAAAACAAACTGTGATCTTTGAGGACGGCCTCCTCTTTGGCCCATATATATGGTAATATGCATAGATTTTTGTCACTATCATAGTACCTATGCCATTTTATTTTTTCAAATATGTAAGTTTTTTACTGATTCCTTTGAGGGCAGATAATTGTCATATATGTCCCTGTATTTTCAGCATGAATCACAGGACCTAGCACTTGATATGTACTGAACAAATGTTTGCTGAATGAATGGAAAGTTACATAATTTTTCTATGAGTTCATGAGCAGCAAATCTGGAAATTCCATCTCTAAGTATTCTTTCATCATAGACTATAAAATATTGTTTAAATAAAGGATGTGGTTTATCCATATTTAAGTTTTAGGTCAATTTTCTAAAGAGTTTCTAAAATCTCACTCCAGTACAAATTATTTAATTCCCTGATGCCTTGGGCTCTCTGCCTATAAAATAAGAATGGCATGCTGATTTTTATTAGAGCTTCAGAATTGTGAAACTCAGAAATTTATTACTCCTAAAAAAAGTATTCCTTGGGTTTAAGAATCAATAGCTAATCATATCTGTCTTCTCTTTCTCGGTTGATTGGTTTAGGTGTTATGAGGGACAATAAACAAGATATCTGGGATTTTTTTAATAATTGCTGCCAGCACAGTAGATAACAGATGAATCTCATGATGATTAAAGGATGTCCCATACTCCAGAGCTGAACTAATCAAGTCATTCTTTGCTATGGGAGTGATTTTTATGGAGGGTCTCAGTCCTTCTGACTGGACACTGAGCAACTGAAGGCACGTCAGCTAGGCCACCTGCAGAAACTAGAGTCAATACTTCCTAAGGTTCTGCCGAATCGAATTTATTTCTTCAGTTTCACTGCTCAGTTAAGGATCTTCTGGTAAAAAAAAATTAAAGAAGAGATTACTTTAACTAAGGAGAACATTTCTCATTCACTTCACTTGTATCACTTTTCTTCTTGATGATCATCGATTTGCTCGAGCGGGCACTAGTAGCATCTTCATAAGTCCTGTCACATACTATTGTAGCCTAAGGGCATCTGCTAGCTCCAGGAACATAATGGGCCTCAAACCATTCCATCAGGTCATGGGAATGAGGTCTATAACTGTTACTGGCATTTGGCATATCAAATATGACATGGGTAGCTTGCCAGGCTCTACCATGCAGGTGGAATACTCTTGTAGTCACCTCTAATTTTGAGCATTTAATGATGAACCTCAGGGATGCTTTGTGGCTGCACAAGACGGGCTGTGATCAGCTCTTCTGCTGGATGGAGCTCTGAGGAGAGGGGAGTCCGGATGTGGAAAATGGCAGCCCTCATGGTGTGTGTGTGTGGGGGAGGGTCCTCTAGCTTCTTGCAAGGCTCTGCTAGGGTGGCGGGCCAGGGCTAGAACCCACCTTTCCTTTCCAGCAACTCGTGACCAGCTGGGCAAAGGGAGAGCCGGTAGCAATTCTGTCCCGTATATGTCTCATTTCTCATTAGAGTACTTAAATAGTCAAATACATTTTCAATTATAAGTTTACTTGACACTTAGTACCCACATTGATCAAGTGTCAAGCTCTTGAAGTGCTTTACAGAAGTGGTTCTCAACTCTTCTCTGACATGGCCCCTTCCAATCTTGTTTCCTTCCTGCAGATTCTGTGTTTTTACCAATAGCCCCTAATCTAATGCCCTGGAACAACATTTTTGCTATTTTTTTTTCACCTGCAGCCACCTTAGGATATCCGGGGACTTCATGAGAGGGAAATAGGGTCTCCAGTTAGAAACACAACATTGAAACACTGTATATTATTTATGTATTGTAACAATACCCATTTCCACATGTTGAGAGTGGAGTTCAGAAAAGACAGTTATTTTACTGATTAACTTTTGGTTTGGGGGGCCACAACCAGCAGTTCCCAGGGATCATGCCTGGCAATGCTCAGAGAATCATAGAGAGACCAGGGATTGAATTTGGGTTGACCATGGGCAAGGAAAGTGCCATCCTTACCCACTGCATTTTGAAATCCCTAATATTGATTTGCCTGTTCCTGATGGAATGTGAAATACTATAGAAATAAGATAGACTGATTTAAAGAAGAATAGACACATATGATCACGAATGTGAATGTTGCCACTGAAGGAAAGGAAGTCTATGTTTCAGCTGAAATCCTTTCATTTTAAAACCAATTTCACACTCAACTGCTTATTTATGAACCCACCTCAAAGAACAGACACATATGCTTTCTTACCGATTAAAATGACTTGAGTCAAAACAAAAGAAAAATATAAATGAAATGAAAACAAGTACAATGTTTATCCATCTGGCCTTGGTTCATAATCTGGTTATATTTTGTTGTTGTTGATTTTGGAGGTCCACATGTGGCTGTGCTCATGAATCACTCCTGATGTTGTGTGAGAGGCCATGTGTGGTGCTGTGGATCAAACCTGGACTGGCTGCATGCACAGTAAATGCCCTACCTGCTGTATAATCTCCCAGCTCCTCTGGTTGGATTTCAGCTGAAACATAGATTTCCTTTCCTTCAGTGGCAACATTCACATTCGTGATCGTATGTGTCTATTCTTCTTTAAATCAGTCTATCTTATTTCTATAGTATTTCATATTCCATCAGGAATGGGCAAATCAATCATTTTTCTGAGATGTCTCTACATGTGCAGAGACAAAAGAACTAAGCCCAGCTAGTAAAGAGAGACATCAGACCTGGCTCAGCTTTTACAGCTGAAAACTGGAAAGTTTAGGCAGCAGAGTAGGGAAAAACAGGAGCCTAAAATGATACCTGCCGTTACAGTAATAGAGAGAAACCTTGCTGAGAAGGCCAACACTTGGCAAATTAACTGATCACACAAGCCAAATAAGTTACCAAGTGTCAAGATAGCTTTATGAAAAACTCTTCTAGAAAAGGGAATAGGACTCTTGGCTGTACTTCAGGTGAAGATCCTTTTTGACTTCCACTGTTCTCCTAACTTACTGTATCTGTCTGATAGGTGACATTTCTCTACCTGGACAAAAGAACTGTTTTTCAAAGTAAAAGTGAGATAACAGTACACACTTGTCACTTGTCACTTGTCTTCCTGTTGATCATCGATTTGCTCAAGCAGGCGCCAGTAACGTCTCCATTCATTGGGAATGAGGTCCATTACTGTTACACTGTTTTTGGCATATCGAATACACCACAGGTAGCTTGCCAGGCTCTGCCGTGGCTCTGGGTTAAATGTATAAATTAGAAGAATTTTGGACTATGTCAAAGGGCAACAAATTAATATCTGAGGCCAGTTTTCTTTTTGGGGGTCACACCTGGCAATGCTTAGGAGTTACTCCTGGCTCTGCTCTCAGGAATTACTCCTGGCAATACTTGGGATACCATATGGGATATTGTGGATCGAACCCTGGTTGGCCATGTGCAAGGCAAATGTCCTACCTGCTGGACTATTGCTCTATACCCCTAAGGTCTATTTTTTTTATAGTCGATGAGCTAAGAATGAAAGTTACTTTTTTTAGGAGGTTTATTTTTTCCTTTTTGTGATGCCAGAGACGAAACTCATCCCTGGATCTGGGATTTACTTTTTTAAATGTTATAAGCACAAATAGAGACAAAACAGCCTTATATAGCCCTTCACAGAACACATGCTAACAGACCAAAGACAGAACAGTAGCAAGCTGACTCCTGGCACCACAAATGATCACCTGACCAGGAGTAAACACCGAGCATAATAAGGAGTATCCTCCAGCCCAATAATAAAATAAAGTAGTTTCTGAGATTTTATTTTGGTGACGCTAAGTAGGCTCTTTTAGGTTTTTGTGCCATATCTGATGATGTTCAGGGTTCAACTCAAAGCCAAAGTGAGATATTAACTGAATGCAACTCAAAGGGCTGATATCAGAGACGAACTTCTTAGGAGATGTGCTGCAGCTCCTGTGACTCAATAATGCTAGCTAATATCATTAATACATAAATTACTTTTCTTTATTAATTCTCCTGGCCACAAAAACCATATCACATTCATTTTCTATTTTTTTTCACTAGGTTGAGATGAATTTCTACTAAGGCATGAATGAAACAACACATAAAAATTGGCTTTTAAGTTGGCCTCCAATCAGAAAATTTACCATTAGTTTATTTTTTCAAAATTTTTAAAGTTTTTAAATTTGATTTAGTCACCATGAAGCGACGAAGTTCTCTGTGATTGGGTTGCAGGCATACTAGGTTTCAGCACCAGTATTTTACCAGTATCCACTTCCCTCCACCAATACCCCTCCACCCCTCTCTTGCTACCCACCCACCAGTCGGCCTTTATGTGAGGCACTTGGGTGACAGTCCAGTGGGGGAGGGCCTTTGCCTTGCACATGACCCACCCGAACTTTATCCTCGGCATCCCATACAATCCCCTGAGCCCTACCAGGAGTAATCCCTGATTGGGGGGTGGGGGGAGAGAGAGAGAGAGATGCTTATTTTTTTAATTTTTTATTTTTACAATTACAAAGATATACAATTAAAAAGTTCATATTTGGGCTTTGGTCATACAGTGTTCCAGCACCCATCCCGCCACCGGTGCCCATCTCCCACCACCAATGTCCCCGGTTCCCTCCCCCTCCCCAGCCCTCCTCCATGGCAGGTTCTTTATTTCTTTCCATTTCTCTCTCTTTCTCTTTTCCTTCCCTCCAGACTATGGATTACAGAACATACATTAAAGGGTTTATACAAGCTTTTGCACTCTGGATTAGAGTGCTGTTTCTGGTAGGGTTTCCAGCAAAACACTTTACCACTCATCAGCAACACTTCCTTATACCACAGCTGTAGCTCTGTCTCTAACCTATCCCCCTGCCATGTCAAGGGGTATATTTACAATGAATGCCCAAAGGCAATGGAAACAAGGAACATGAGAACAGGTCTTCAGTACCATTAGTTTCTTGAACCAAAAAATTATGTATAGTCTTGGGAACTTGACTCCTAGGTGCCCACACAGAAGAGAAGCTTGAGATGTCCACCCTGAAATGTCCTGAGATCAGTCTCAATTCTTTCAAACCAACACTTGACTTTATACTGCCCTTTACACAACTCTTATAAGCTACCCCTAATGATAACTACAAACATAAAAAACTGTCAGGCCTGTGAGGTAGATGGTATCCATCGCATCTGAATCACGGGTGGCACATAGTAGGTACTCACTAAGTTTTGTTTGAATCCATGCATCTGCTCCCTGCATCAGCCTTGCAATACTTAGCCTCAGAAAGCAATGCTTGCACCCAAACACTTCTGCCTTTGACTCAAATCACGTGTCCTAAGCAAAATATTTTCAGTATGAATTGTTTTTAAAGGCATTGCAAAGGATGTGTAGGGAGTGTTAAATCTCCCAGTCCTAACCTAAAATCTATAAAATGAATATAGAATGAGAAAGCAGTGTGATATGATGAAATTCCTTCACATGTACTTGGATAAAGCAAAATGATTTTACTCTGTTGTGATTTAGTAGATTGATCAAGTTTCTCTCTGCATGTGAATGTGTTCACTGAGACAACTCAAGACAGTATGAATTAATAAAACTTATGGGTGCGTGTGTGTTTTTCAGACCCATTGAAAAGAACCTAATTTAAAGAACTGTGATTTAATGAGCCTTTCAAAGCTGAAAATATTTCCCACTGAGATTTAAAACTGAAAATATTTTAAAATAGAACAAAATAAAAACAAAGCTAGTTTTGTGTTCCATGGACACAGAAAGGTGCTAGAATTATTTACTGCTTTCTGGTCTTTGCATTATGACCAAATTGATATTTTCCAGGTTTTTCATTAACTTAAAATGTTCTGAGGTAAACACATCATTTGCCATGATTAAATCCAAGGTGATTCCAGAGCTTCCTTCTGAGTAGCTAAAAATCATGCCAAGACGTAAGAGTTGTGATGAAGCCCTTTGTTAAAGTAGTTTTAGAGGGAAACTGCACAGATTTCACCTGGCAGCTAAACTAAGAATTCTAACTACCATGGTAAGCAGAAACTCGACAAGCAGAATCACATTATGAAATAGTCTAGTTCAGAACTTTCTCACTTCCAAAAACAGAATTTATTCCACCTTGTCTTAAAATTTCCCACAAATTCCCTAAATCATAAAAAGAATGTGGGGTGAACTGCCACCCTTTTCCTTACTGTATGTGCCCTCCATAGAACATTCCAAATGGGCAGAAGCTTCTAGGTTCTGGGCATGTGCAGGTTACTGATATATGGCTCTCGGAACTCACTTGTATTTCAAATTTCCTTCCCGATAGAATCAGACTTATTGCATCAAAGTTTGTTAAGAGCAAATATTCTAAAACGGTTGAACATTATACAGGTGAATAGAAAAGTCAATTTATATAGACTTCCCCATCCTTATTTTTATAGCACTCTTCCCCTCAGCCTTGAAGACAGACACATCTCAAGGATGAGGTTCCACTAGATTGCAGAGTGCGAACAGGGAGGTCATGTATCTGACCCTCGCTTGCCACCAATATTAGTTACTCAACTGGCCATAGTGCAGAACTGTGAATAATTCTCTGGGGGTAGTGAAGAGTACTTCACAGGAATGCCCAGAACAATTTTTATAAAACCTTTTCCTGGATGTTGGTTCCCCAATTTACTGTGTCGCTACATTTTAAACACTCTCTTTGTGACCCTTCAGAGATTGAGTCACCGGCTGAGGTAGAGCTTGTTCCTTATTCATTTATCTCATCTCCACACCCCACACTCACATGTACCAAGACAAGGTTCACCTTTACAGCGCTGGTCCAGAATGTAACGCTGCTCTGACATGCCAAGGCACTACACATGCACAGTGAAAGTTAACAAACATAATCAGTTCATAGATATAGATAATATTCTTATGCCTTCCGCTAATGGAAACTACCATAAATGCTGGTTATAGTGTAAGTGGAAAAAGATATATTAGAGAAAGTGCATGCTCTTAAGCTCATTTTGTTTTATAACATTTCTCACAAGAATTCTAACTGTACAAATGGGTATTTCTAATTATTAAAATTGACCAAAAGTTACCCTTGCTAGAAGTTTTAAACTCCTACCCATAATTTGTCCTCTGTGGTTAAAAAAAAGATACTCTTTTCAATAAGAAGTTATTTTTCTGAGGAAACTATAATTCCTTGATCAAAAATGGTGACTGACTTTCAAATCAAAGCTTTAAACTTCCACTTAAAAGATTCGATGAAAACAATAATAAAAAACAAACTTTGGGAAACAATAAAATATTAAATACTGCACTCAATATAATGAATTATGATCAATAATTAGTCTATTACTAAGAGATTTTTTGACTATTTTTCCCACTGTTTCCTAGAGGTTCTGTTGTTTCTATTTTGTAATGATATCTTTGAAACAAAAAATCAATTAAACACTAAGTTTAAATGGGAGGAAGAAAAGTCATCAACATAACGTAGTATGTGCTAGTTGTAAATGTAATGGGGGAAAAGTAAGAGTAGGAAGGAGGCAGGAAGTAATATTCATTTGGCTTCTAGCAACTCCAGGTGCTTTATATTTAATGTTTCATTTAATTCTTATCACAATTCCATAAAGTAGATTTTACTCTCAACTTTCAAAAAAGGAAATAGGTTTTTAGAGGTTCTCTAAATTGCATAAAATGATGCACTTGCTATATTTAGACAGAATATAATTCTAACATCCATGTTCTCTTATTTAGTATACATTCCTTATAAAGAAATCAACATGATAATATTAACAGTTATCATGGGATTTGATATTATATGAGAATATTTAATATTACACTTCCTTTGGCTGTTTTATATGCAGACCAAGCAAGAGTATATTTGTAAGTTTTTAGCATTGGAACATTAAAGTTATTGAATCTCAGCAAAATAATTTTTGGACAATTAGCAACTAGTTGTTGTTTGCAAATCAGCATGTCACAAAATAATAATTATAGAATAATAATGAACCATCAAAATTTTATAAGAGGGGCTAGAAAGATTGCTTAAAGAATTAGGTGTATACTTTGCATGTGGGAGTCCTTGCTTCAATCTCCAACACATCATGATCCGCTGAGCACTATCGTGGACACAGAGCTGGGAGTAACCAAAAAAAAAAAAAAAAACTGTCCGATGTGGCACACCATCCTCTCACACTATTTTATTTCTTTTTAATAGAGAGTGTGACATAACAGAGAACTCTCAAAGGAAACAATGATTTGGCTATCTAATTCTCAGGATATATTTAGGCTACCAAAGTCACTGGGTTTGGGGGGGAGGGAGTGTTGAGGGGGCAGGAAGAATAAAAACAAATTAGAGAGGAAGCAAGTTCCTCCAAATACCCCTGGTGTGGGGTGGGCTGGGGGTGGGGGCTTTCTCTGAATAGAATTGCAGCTGAGGGAGTTTGGGGGGAGGGGAAGGGCCCGTTCACTTGAACTGACTGGGATTCTGCTGGACTTTCTCATTCCTCTTTCCCGGCTGCCTTTCAGTAAGAGATGGTTTAGGTCATGTCATTCTCCATCCATTTTTCTGCAGTCTACAATTCTGCCACATTCTAAAAACAATTCCAGCCTCACACTCAAGACCCTCTTACAACTTCCAGTGACGGGAGACAGATCCAGCTCAGTCTGTAGGCAAGGCCCTTGAGTTTTAACATAAAGTAGATGACAGAGAAATGTGGTTTTCCTCAGCAGGCCATGCCATATGTGACATTTGCCATATAGCATCACACGTTCATTCCTCTTTGAGGGCAAGGTTGTTGCCCACTGTTCTAAATCTCAAATTGCTTCTGATATAGGTGCTTGCAATTAACCTCATTTATTGACTTTACACGTGGGAGGTTTGAAAAAGCCTCAGCGGTGCTCTTTTATTTACTTACTTATTTGTTTGTTTGTTTATTTGGCTTTTGGGCTCATGCCCAACAATGTTCAGGGGTTACTACTGGCTCTGCACTCAGGAATCACTCCTGGCAGTGCTCAGGGGACCATATGGGATGCCAGAGATCGAACCCAGGTTGGGAACCAGCAAGGCAAACACTCTCCCCGCTATACTATTGCTCCAGCCCCTCAGCAGTGCTCCTAAATGCATCCTTATAACTAACTAACAGCCAAGACGTTTGGATATATATCCAACTTTCTTACAATAGTAGAGAACTCGAATGGGTTTGAGTCTTCTAAAGTCTGAAAGTTTAATGTGAAATCAAGCGACAAGAATTCAGCATACAGATTTTTGCATCTGACTATTCAGTAACTGTCTCATTTCATTTTGACTCTAAGAGGTCTCATAATAAAATGAGGTGCACAGCTTCAAAATGGATCTCATATCAGTGTTAAATATGAGGCACGCCCTTTGGCCTAAAAAGTTCTGGGCCTGAATGATTTTGAAGGCCTGTCATAGAACTATATAACCCAAAGTCATTGGTTTTTAGACCACAGAACACACACACACACACACACACACACACACACACACACACACACACCAATTGTATGGCTGTTGTCCTGGGAGGACACATTTTTGCTGAAATGGTCATTTTTGACCAGAGATAAAGCTCAGCGGTACAGCACGTTCTTTTCCTATGTGAGGCCCTAGACACCATCCATGGCACCACAAAACAAGTTACTCTCACTTTTCTATATTCTTGCTTCCCTCACTCAGTCTTAGCTTGCTAATTTCCTTTCTTGGCCACAGAACAGCTGTATCAGCTTGATACAGTAAAAAAGGAAATGATAGTTGGTGGCTGCTGATAATAAAAGCTGTCTCAGAATGTGCTGGAATGAGAGAGGAGGCTGAAGTGTTGATACATTTCCAATCTTAACACATTTCTGCAGCCATTCAAAGCACAAGTACAAAGAGAGACTATGGAACACCAGGGAAGAGAAGTTATTCAGATTATAATAATAACTTATATCTCATTTACAAATCATTTACACATATAACGCATTAACCAACATGCTTTTGGTTACCACAGAAGCCAACTCAAGCTAAAATAAAAATAATAATAGCAATTGCTTACATGGAAACCAGGGTACCTCAATGACCTCAGGGCAGGAATGTAACTGGGCCTCAAGAATGAGGAAATAGACTCTAGTCCAGGAAACCTAAAAATTCTCTTTCTTTTTGTATTTATTCTCTTAACTTCAGAGTTGCTATCTTATTGTTTAGATTGTTTAATGGGAAAAATGTTATTAAACTCATGAATTTGTTTTTAACCCTCTGTTTAAAAGGGTGGCCATATAAAACCAGAATGTCTAGATCCTAATTCTTTTTTGGGGCGGGGTCACACCTTGTGATGCTCAGGGGTTACTCCTGGCTCTAAACTCAGGAGTTATTCCTGGCAGTGCTCAGGGGACCATATGGGATGCCAGGGATCGAACCCAGGTTGGCTGCGTGCAAGGCAAATGCCCTACCCGCTGGACTATCGCTCCGGCCCCTGTCTAGATCCTAATTCTATTTAAAGGTCCCCATTGGTTAGAGGTCCAGGTGCTTCCTTTATTAATGACCTAGGTAGAATAACTTATTTTGATCAAATCAGAAACCCTATTCTTGTACCCTGCAGATGTGAGTGGGCTAGGCTTTAGCGAGGGACAGTAGCCCTAAAAGTGATGGTCTAGGGCACTCAACAATGTGTACTACAGACAAATTTATTTAGTCCATTGACCCATCAACTGAAGTTACTGCTTTGTGGTTGTTACTGTTATTCTCACTCTACAGTTTAGGAAATTAAAGTTTCAAGAGTTTATGCAGATAGAAATGATAAAACTGAAGGTGGAATCTTCTCATTCTCACCATTCTTTTCTGTAAGTAATAATCTTACTTTAAACACATTCCCTGTTCATGGATGGGGAGAATCAATATTGTCAAAATGGTAATACTCCCTAGAGCTCTGTACAGATTCAATGCAGTCCCTATAAGGATACCCATGACATTCTTCAAAGAAATTGACCAAACGCTCCTGAAATTTGTATGGAACAATAAACCCCAAGGATAGCTAAAGCAATCCTTGGGAAAAAGAAAGATGGGAGGCATCACCTTTCCCAACTTCAAACTGTACTACAAGGCAATAGTAATTAAAACAGCATGGTATTGGAATAAAAACAGACCTGTGGACCTATGGAATAGAATTGAGTATCCTGACACCCAACCTCAAACACATGATCATTTAATCTTTGATAAAGGTGCAATGAGTCTAAAATGGAGTAAGGAAAGCCTCTTCAACAAGTGGTGTTGGGAAAATTGGGCAGCGACATGTAAAAAAATGAATTTGGACCTGTGTCTAACACCATGCACAAAAATCAGATCAAAATGGATTAAAGATCTCAATATCAGACTTGAATCCATAAAGTACATTGAAGAAAATATAGGAAAAACCCTCCAGGACATTGAAGCTAAAGGCATCTTCAAAGGTGAAACATCACTAACAAAGCAACTAGAAGAAAGGATAAACATATGGGACTACATGAAACTAAAAAGCTTCTGCACCTCAAAAGAAACAGTGACTAAGATACAAAAGCAGTCCACAGAATGGGAAAGAATATTCACCCAATACCCATCTGATAAGGGGTTAATATCCAGGATATATCAGGCACTGGTAGAACTTTACAAGAAGAAAACAAACAACCCCATCAAAAAATGGGGAGAAGAAATGAACAGAAACTTCAGCAAGGAAGAAATTCGAATGGCCAAAAAACATATGAAAAAATGCTCATCATCACTAAGCATCAGAGAGATGCAAATCAAAACAACAATGAGATACCACTTTACACCACAGAGACTGGCACATATTCAAAAGAGCAAGAACAACAAGTGCTGGCGTGCATGTGGGGAAAAGGGGACACTCATCCATTGTTGGTGGGAATGCCGGCTGGTACAGCCTTTCTGGAAAACAATATGGACTTTCCTCCAAAGACTAGAAATTGAACTCCCATTTGACCCAGCCATCCCACTCCTGGGAATCTACTCTGGGAAACCAAAAATACGCAGCGGAAACACCATCCCTACTTTTATGTTCATAGCAGCATTATTCACAATAGCCAGAATCTGGAAGCAACCAGAGTGCCCGAAAATCGATGACTGGATAAAGAAGCTTTGGTACATCTACACAATGGAATACTATGCAGCTGTTAGGAAAAATGAAGTTATAAAATTTGCCTATAAATGGATGGACATGGAGAAGATTATGTTGAGTGAAATTAGCCAGAAGGAGAGAGACAGATACAGAATGACTGCATTTATTTGCATGGCATAAATATATATGTACATATTATGATACCAATATCCAAGGTCAAGTGAAACATATATCAGGAGGTCTTGTCAAAAGTGGAAATTATCACAAACATGTGGGAGTCAGAGGTTAGGTAAGACAGAAAATGGAACAGTGTGCTAATAATTGTCGAGGGTACTAATGCCAACCTAGAACTGAGCATTAAATAGAGGCAAAAGGATACACATGACAACCTCTTAATGTATGTTCTGTAATCCATAGTCTGGAAGGGAAGGAAAAGAGAAAGAGAGAGAAAGGGAAAGAAATAAAGAACCTGCCATGGAGGGGGCTGGGGAAAGGGGGAGGGAACCGGGATGTTGGTGGTGGGAGATGGGCACTGGTGGAGGGACGGGTGCTAGAACACTGTATGACCAAAACCCAAATATGAACTTTTTAATTGTATATCTTTTTATTTGTATATCTCACGGTGGTATAATAAAATACTTTTAAAAAAAAGTAACTTTAAAATCATGCAAAACCCACCCTCTGTCATGAAAAAGTATTACAGGGGTCAGAGAGATGGCACAGCATGTAAGGCTCTTTCCTTGCATGAGCTGGTCTGGGCTTGATCCTCAGCACCTAGAAGGGTATAGCCCACACCCTGCTAGGAGTGATTCCTAAGTGTAGAGGCAGGAATAAGCCCTGAGTACCACTGGGTATGATCCAGAAACAAGCAAACAAATAAGTACTAATTAAAAAATTTAATATAGGCGGTCATGAAAAGTTTAGTACCTTTTTAAGCAACATGTAATGTTTAAAGGACATGTAAATATTTCAAAGGATTAAAAATAATAGCTTTAGATTCTTCTATGGAAGGAACTTAGAAAAGAGTGTATACCTACATTTCATACATAAAAAAGTGGATAAAGCAAACAGTAATTCACATATGAATACTGATAATCTGATTTGCTTATCTTATGATTTGCAGGAAGCTTTATCAGAAACTGAGAAGGATGAAAGCAGAACCACAGAGAGTCCTTGGTCCCCAGATTTCCAAGCATATGCAAATCCTAGTCTCAAATCTACCACTTTGTTTCCCGAGAATAGAAGAGAAGCAGAGAAGGGAAAATATAGAAAAATGATTGGAGAGAAACAAAGAAGCACGTGGTACAAAATCTTTGAAGGAGTCTAGCTTTTAGTTTGAACAAAGGACAACGGAAAATTTTAGAACTGTATGATGTGATGGAAAGCTAAATTTGAACAACGGCTGACTGAATGCAGGATTGTACTGCAGCGTGGCCAAGAGTAGGAATGGAAAAATAAGTGGAGAAGAATGATCACACCTTCTATTTTCCCAGATTAATTCTCAGAAATGCATCTGAATACAATTAATAATGTCATCCTTAAGTTTTCAATGTGTTCCAATTAGTATGCAAGATTATACTATCACCCTCATCAAGAGATCATATATTGCAATAATATAGTTGAGAAATTAACTGCATGAAACAGGTTAATAGCAATGAAGAAGTGATCTAATTCAAACATATTTTGAAGGTAGAATCCATAGGATTTGGGGGATGGATTACATGTGTGGCCCATCAGACTAACACAAGAGTTGGGGATTTGGGGTATCAAACTAGTAGAAGAACACAGTTTCCTTTCAATAAGATAGAGCAGGTTTGTGGAAGAAGATAGAAGGTCTCATCTGATATGTTAATCCTGAGCTCTTACTGTATATCAGAGAAAGGTGTATTTGTAGTTCAGGAGAGAGATCTAGACTGGAGATAGATTTTGAAAGTGAGTAACTCACAGTTAAAGTTGGAAGGCATTGTATTGAGGGGTCCCAGTCACTATGGAAAAGGCATGGAGATCCCTTTTAAAAAATTTAAATAATGAAGATGTGGTATATATACACAACAGAATACCATGCAATTTTCTGCAACTTGGTTGGAACTAGATGTTAGGTAAAGTGAGCCAGAAAAAAAGGACAAGTACCAAATTATCTCATTTGTCTGAGGTGTGTAGAATAATATCGCAAGGGAGTGCAGGGTATGAAGGGGGCATGCCTAGATTATCTTTGACCCTAGATTATATAAATGAGAAGGACAGACAGGAAAGAAATTAAGGGAAGAAACAGTAAGAAGAGACAGAAGGCAACAGGGGTAGCAGTCAGGGACCTGGGCACATGGGTGGTGTAAGGTGTGGTATATGTGTATGTTATCTAAACCACAGAATTAACAATACTGTAAGCATGAGACCCAAACTACAACAAACAAGCTTAAAATGTGCCTCTCAAGGAGGCAGGATGAGCAGTAAGAAGGAACCTGCGGACACTGGTGGAGAGAGTTGGCACGGTGGGGATTGGTATTGAAACTTTATATGCATGAAACTCTATTATGACCAACTTAAATAATGTAAATAATGGTGTCCTGGTAAAACTTTTTTTAGTAAAAAAAAATTATTTTTAAAAGAGTGAAACTACATGTGATTCCCCCAATCCCATTCCAAGGCATTTATCAGAAGGATATGAAAACACTAACTTTAAAGAATATTTGGACTTATTCACAGCAATATTATTCACAATGGTCAAAACATGAGTCAGCCTAAATGTTCGTTGACAGAGGTAGGGTCAAGAAGCTATAATATACAAGCCTACTATTAAAAAGATGAACTCACACCTTTGGAGACAAAATAGGTGGAACATGAGTGATTATACTAGTGAAATAAGATAAAAAAAAAAAAAGAAGAACTATTACTAACTGGTTTCACACATATATGGACAACAAATTACAAAAACAGCAAAAGCTACTTTTAGACTCAAAGAAAACTATGGTGGTTACCTGAGAGAAAGAGTGTGGGAGGAACGAGCAGAGATGTCTTTGGCAGTAGTGGGGAAGCAATGGAACTCTGGTGGTAAGAGTGGTGAGAACTATTAACAGAGTATGTAGCGACATACTGGATTGGCATAATATTATAAACCAAGCAAGGTATCATGTTAAGCAAAATAAATTGGAGGAAAATGACCAAATATTGGATGGTCTCACTTATCTGTGGAACAGAGAGAGACAAAAGAGGGGAATAGACAGTGACAAGCAATGACATACCCTTGACCTAGTATTTAAAAAATTACTGAAAGTTAGAGAAGAGGTGGTAGGGACTGAAAATCAAAGCAGAGGTGATATAGGGACAGTGGTGGAGGGTCACAGGCACTTAGATGGTGGTGGGGTGCAGTAACTTTGTACTCCGATACCATATACTTTGACACAATTGTACTAACCATACTACCTAATCTAAACTAATCTACTACCAAACCTAATCTACTACCTAAAAAAAAAGAGCAAAGGAATGAAAAGTGAAGAGAAAAGAAGAAAAGGGAAAGAAGAAAGGAAAAGGAAAAGAAAGGGTTTCTAAAGACAGAATTATAGAAACCCCAATGGGAGAATAAGAAAATGATTCAGCAAAGGAAACTGAGAAGTCGCTAGTGAGACGAGAGGCGACCCAGGCATTGTTTCCTTATTATAATGAATGTGTCACACCACTCCACTCATGACGTTTGGTAACCAATGTTTAGCGAACCATTGGAGTCAAGTGTGAATGGGGCCTTCAGCGGAGCAGAATGAGAGGACAATATTCATGTCACACACTCCCTTGTTCATATAGGTGAACCAGAACCTATGTCTTTGCTCAAATTAATGGGATATTGTGCACCAATTCATTTATTTTAAGAAGTTTCAGGTTGGGGAGGGTGCTGAAGAGAGTACAGCAGGTAGAGAACTAGCATTGCATGCAGAAGACCCAATTTGATACCCAGCACCCCATATGATCCCCCAAGTCCCACCAAGAGTTGTCCCTGAGCACAGCTGTGTATGGCCCAAAGCCAAAAATAAAAATGGGAAACGTCATCTCCCCACCTCTTAAAATTTTTCAAAGACAGAAAGCCATTACCTGGGATAATACATAAGATCTGTTGTCCCTTCTGGATCTTCTATTTACTTCAGTATACCCAGTTCTATCAAACAAAGAATTTTGAATGTCTAAAACTACTTTCTGCACTTCTCCTGATAAGTCCAAGTTTAAAAGGACCCAAGGAAATAAAGAAAAGAACAGGGACCGCTGAATTGCTCCTTTTGAAGTTGCCCACTGTTTTATAGAACTCGTCACAAGAAAATGAAAAGATAAAAATAAAAATTGGTCTAAAGATGTGAGTAGCTTATTGAGTTTTAAATATGAATCCAGGAAATATTTTGTGAAACAACTAAGACATTTCTGGCTTGGACTAGAGAATATAATTGTACCAAATCCCACTAACCTTAGGAGTGTTCCATTTATCTAAGGAAGCCACAGAAGCACATTCCAAGAAGGTTTCTTGCTGCATTACACCGACTGACTGAAAGTAACCAGGCTTGTATCCACATTTTTATTATTGATGATAATAATAAATAATGCTCAAAGTTTCTCAAGCATTTGATTGATTGTGGCCAGCACTATGTGAAGGTATTTATGTATATTCACTAAGGGAACTCCTGTGGTAATCAAATTATGAGTACTCACAGGTATTTAATTAACATTTGTTAAGGGGAAAAATAGTGTTCTGCCAGACTAACAAAAAGATGACTTCCCCAAAGTTACCTAGCTGAATTAGTAGTGGTCAAGGATCAATTCCCGCTCTCTGGTTCCTTTTTCACAATGGTGTTCTACCACATATTTAAAATTAAGGATTAATTTCTAATCAACTAAACAAAGGCAAACAGGGAAGCAGGAAGTCAAAACTGGTTCTGAATACAGATCCCTAGCTGTTTATGAGCTGATATGATAAAACAAAGCAGAGATATCAAAAATGGCATTCAGTTGTAGGAATTCTGTTTTGAATATTTTATTTTGGTTTGTGGTGTGTGTGTGCGTGCGTGTGTATGCGTGTGCACACACACACATTTCTGGGAATCAAATGTGCATGCATGCGCACACACACACACACTACTGGGAATCAAACCCAGGTCTCCAGTATCTGAGACTAATGCTCTCCCACTGAGTTATACCCACAGTCCTGATATTCTGATTTCAATTCTGGTTTTAAACTTGTTGCATGTTTAGTGCTTATGATATATTTAAGAAGAAAAAACAAAGCAGTAGTTGAAAGTTGAGTCTGGAGTTCCATAAAGAGGATGTTTGGGAAGTCAGCTGTGGAAAAGAAATAGGTGAAGATACAAGCATGATTCTAAATGTGTTAACAAGGTGTGTGAGACAGACTAAGAGGAGGAGAGAAACTTTGGGAGCATTATGTAGGGCTTTTTATTCTCCATCACCTGCATTCTCCACCTTTATTCCTGCACTGCAGTCCTACCCCTGATATTTCCTATCCATAGCAAGAAAATTAATGAAAACCTCAGATATTGGTTTGCTCCTGCTATTCCCTTCCTGAACGCTAATCTTGAATCATAAGATTAGAGATGTGTGTGTATGTAGATCTTCCCATACAGTCACTCCTCAGAAGGATTGATGAGGAATAAGGACTTCACAGACCCTGGAAGAAACAGCTGGGTCACTAAGCAAGAAATTCTGTCATCTTGGACCAGAGTGATAATGCAATTACTAGGACCTTGAATGCAACCAACCTAGGTTCAATCCCCAGAACCCATATGGTCCCATGAATACCACAAGGAGTGATCCTTGAGCACAAACCCAGAAGTAAGTCCTGAGAACTGCAAGGTATGACCCAAAAGCAGGAAGAAAGAAAAAGACAGAGAAGGAGGGAGGGAGGGAGGGAGGGAGGGAAGGAGGGAGGAGGGAGGGAGGGAGGGAGGGAGGGAGGGAGGGAGGGAGGGAAGGGAGGGAGGAAGGAAGGAAGGAAGGAAGGAAGGAAGGAAGGAAGGAAGGAAGGAAGGAAGGAAGGAAGGAAGGAAGGAAGGAAGGAAGGAAGGAAGGAAGGAAGGAAGGAAGGAAGGAAGGAAGGAAGGAAGGAAGGAAGGAAGGAAGGAAGGAAGGAAGGAAGGAAGGAAGGAAGGAAATTCTTTAGTCCTGGCTACCCGAATTCTTGAGGGGTGAGACATGGGTTCTGTATGGATGGGTACTCCTTAGCTGTCAAATACCTTACCTGTGGGTTAAGGGGCAAGCAAAGAAGGACCTGGGAAGCAACCTCAAGTTTGGGGTTAGAAAACAGGGTCCTGAAAGTCTAGGCTTAAGGGTAGTACTGTTCTACTACCAGGGTGACACCCAAATTCATGGACTGAGCAAACATCTTATATCATTGTCGACCTTTCCATACCTATTGGGCACTAGAACCTGGGGTAGAGTACTGGGGAGAGAAGAAAAAGAGGAGAAATTCCAGGACACTAGTAATTCATTAACTCTCTATATTTTGTATCAGCAATGGAAAACGAATATCTGTTGATCATTCACTCAATAACAGTCTGGAGTTGCCCAGCCAAGAGCGGCTCCTCTCATACTAATTCCAGACTCAGGGATATTCCCTCTAGTCACTGAATCTCCATGGGAAGCCCCGATTCATCCTTCTGGACTTGGATATAAACCTGCAGCCCACAAAACACAACTTCCCTAAGCTGAGATCACTGTGTTAGCAAAGCTCACTAACATGAACAATTCAAGTAACGCAGAAGATTTTGCCATTTAAAGTTCTAAGATGAGTATCACTGTATCACTGTGTCACTGTCTTCCCATTCATCATCGATTCTTTTTTCGAGCAGGCACCAGTAACATCTCCATATGTCCTGTCTCATGCTAGTAGAGCCCAAGGGCATCTGCTTGCTCCAGGAACATAAAGAGCCTCAAATCATTCCATTAGGTCATGGGAATGAGGTCTATAATTGTTACTAGTATTTGGCATATCAAATACAACACGAGTAGCTTGCCAGGCTCTGCCGTGCAGGTGGCATACTCTTGTAGTCACCTCTAATCTCCAACATTTATTGAGGAACCGTGTGACTGCACGAGCTGGGCTGTGATAGGCTCTTCTGCTGGGTGGAGTTCTGATGAGAGGGGAAGTCCGGATATGGAAAATGACGGCCCTCATGGAGCGTGTGTGTGTGGGCAGGGGAGGAGGGCAGGGGTCGTCTGGCACTTGGGCTGGGCTGGGCTGGGCTAAGATGAGTACTAAGAAGAATAATAAAATAATAATAATAATAATAATAATAATAATAATATAGTGCTTGCTGTTGATTTAATAGCTATTTAGACTTTTATATCTCAAAGGTCAACAAAATTTGTTCCATGCCATCACATGATTTCTAAAGAGTAAAACCAATGATCTGAAAAATATAAGTGAATAGTAAATAAAATAAAAAATTCATTAAACTTCATTCTAAGATTTTTGGGGGCTCACGATACTAAACATTACAATTTTTCTGTGCTGATGAAACAGAATAATTTCTCCCATTAACCTTCAACTGCACTGCAATAGTAAGATACTGTATCTTACAGTTTTGAAACTATGAGTAATATGTGGGCAAAGACTTTTTTGATGCAGATTATTCCACAACAGAAATCAGAGCTGGTTAAACATGCAAGAAACAGAGATGGCAATACAAGTAATTTTATAATTTGCTATATACAGTAGTAAGAAAAACAGGAAGTAGGTGTTTATTAGAAGTTCCAAATATACTAACCGAGATGCAACTCCCCATGGAGTCTGAGTTATTCAAAATATATCAAAGAACAGAATTCCTAAGATTATAAAAGGGTAATTAATCAAGCAGTGTTCACAGACCAGTGATTTGGAAACTACCTTCTTATTGAAGATCTGGATCAAGAACAAACTTCAAAGCAAAATTAATTGATCTCAGATTCACTGCATCTGGTCAATAAACCCACCCCCACAAATGTCATTTTAAGCCCAGTAGACAGTCTTTATTATTTAACAAGTCTATATATGGTGCATTAAATAGTAATTTTTCACCAACTTTGTTGGAATATCATTGACTTCCTACATAAGCTACTTGCACCAAGTACACCCTTCTTTCTAATACCCTGTAAATTACATTCAAACTCCAGGCATGTTGTTTAGGACTGTTTCTTAGTAACACAGGCTCACCATGAAACCAGATTCAATAAATAAGGGGACTAACTTACTTGGATATCTGACATGATGTGGCTTTCAAAATCCTCTTTGAGTGAATTCTTTAAACTTTTCTGAATAAGGACAAAAGTCCTAAAGATTTATTTAGTGACTGTGATTCACGATATAATTTAAAATACATGAAATATAAATACTTCAATTTTTGCAGGTGCAATAACAGGGAGTTTAAATGTGGATGCCAATCTGATTTGAGGAATTATATGATTAAAACAATTAGGAACTTCTAACAATAATATTTACTTTGAAGACTAAGTATGAAAACCTGCACTGTTCTATGACTCAGTATCTCCCTATAAAAAGGAATTGGATGTTTGACTCAGCTACTTCAAAACTCATGTGGGTGAATGTAATAACTTAAATATTTGTGAGGTACCATTAGATCTTTTGATGGAAGTCACTTTGAAGGTATGCAAAATTCATGAATTATTAAATCACTTTCCTCAATTGTATTAAATGGAAGTGATTAAGTAGGATACACTTTTATATATACATAAACTTATAGTTCATATATTTAATTAGAATAATTTACATGTATCTTATATCAATATATGTATTTATATGAATTTAGCTTACTAAGGAGATGTACGGACATTCCACCATGCCACCATGTAGGCTCACCTACTGGCCCTGTTTTAGAAACTCAGGATTAAATCTTGAATAAGATCAACTAGCACCAAAAATTTCTCAAATACACCATCCCCAGGTGTATTTGAGAACTCTGAGATGATCTAGGGAGTGGTTGGGCCAAGTCTCCACCCTACCAAAACCCCAGCCGCCACATTCAATCTCAACAACTGCCATTATGACTAACACCAAACTCTACTGCCTCCTAAGTAAGCTACATAAAGATGTCAAACTGCTGAAAAGTCCAGGTACACCGGGAGGGGCGGGGTGGGGACTGTTGGCTGAAAACTCCAGGCCTTCTCCAAACCGGGCAGTGGTAACCTCCCCACACCTCCCAGTATTTTTGGAAGCCCTGGCAGCCATACCCACATTCCACCAACACTGCCATATAAGCTCACTTCCCAGTTAAATATTCTGAATTTTCTAGAGCATACATGCAACATCTCCAAAGTATACAATAGGAAATTTCCAGTAGGAGCACACCACATTGGATGGGAATGTAACATAGTAGCCAACTAAGCTCAACTAACAAAAACACTAAAACAGAAGACTCAACTAGCAATAACAGCTTAGTGAAACCTCAGACAAAGATGTAATGCTCCCATGTTGAGATACAACAATTTTCACAATTTATCTTTTACTGTATTTTTTGATAATTCCATTAGACACTAAGTGATGGTAGCCATATAAAAGAAATTCTTTGGGTCCTTCTACAGAGATAGGGTTCAGGGGTGATTGGGAAAATGGAGATAGTGGTGGAGGGAAAATCACAGTGGTGGTGGGATTGGGGTTGGAATATTGAATGCCTGTAACAAATATATTATAAACAATGTTGCAAATTGTGAGTGTCTAGTGGTGGCATGGGATATTTGTGGCTCTAGGTTGATCTTTATGTTACTGATTAATATTGCCCTTTGATTTCCTTTTGGTGTGTTCTTATTTTATTCCTATTGCCTTATTTTCTTTATTTCTCTTTCCTTATTTTCTCCTTCTCTTCCTCATTGTTACTGTTAAGGAGTTTTCATTTCCTAAATATGTTTCAGAGTGAGATAGTGCCTATTTGTTTACTGATAACTATTTAAATGCCAAACAAGCTCCATAAAGGTAGGAAATATACATACTGGCCCCAATCTAATCCATAATCAATGCTTCTCTGCTATATGGAGAAATGACAAATTGCAAGTAGCATTTTATTGTGAAAAGGATTCACATCTGATCAACATTTGGAAATATGCTTATTTTACTGTAAATTCTAATAAATAAGCAGTTGGACATTTCAGCATACTTTCACAAAATTAAATCTCTTTTACCTCTTACCATGTCCAAAATATAAGTATAAATGTACCTAGAATCTGTTGCTGTCTAAGCATAAGCACTTGCCCATGAGACTAGCAGAAATCACTTTGTTCAAAAGAGGAAGGAAACACACTCTACCTCCCCAAAGCAACCTAAAGGTCCAAAATCCTTTTCCTCTTGACTATCTGAGTTTAAAAAAGGAACTTTTAAAACATTGGGCTTATGTCTGAGCATAATATAGTTCTTTGGAGAAAATCTAACATTGTCCACTCTCTGCCCTCTCACCTCAAACTACGTTTTATTAAATATACTCCCCAAGGAAATGGCAGACTTCTTTGCCATTATTTTAGTGGTTTACATGAATCTGGGCTAGAGAGAGAGAGAGAGAGACAGAGAGACAGAGAGACAGAGAGACAGAGAGACAGAGAGAAGAGACAGAGAGACAGAGAGAGAGAGAGAGAGAGAGAGATGAACTAACTAGACCTCAGGCATCATGTGACAGATGTAGCTTTTAGTTCAATTGTTGTCTGGGAGGGGGTTGGGGGCTGGGTGTGACATAATAATATTAAACAAAACAATGGCCATTTCGTTTATATAGAGTTTTTCTTCCTGTAATTTCAAAGCAGGTTTCAGGCCTAATACAAGTGCTATGAAAAAAGAAACACGCTAAAGAGTTGGGTAACCATAGCTTGCGGGATAATTCTTTCATTCAGCCCACAAGCAGGTACTAAGCACCCTCTGACCTAGAAAGGTGGAAGGAGCCAGGTGCCTCAGAATCCTTGCCTTCTCAAACCCTAACTCTGTGTTTATTCTGGTGATATTGACTTCCCTATGTTGGTTTCTGTCCCAGTCCAATATTGTGAATTAGGTACACATGAAACAGTCATTTACATTCTTTAGCAGAGCATTTCCGGTTTCCTCTTTGAGTTTGTTAGAGGTGTCTGGGTTCCAACTCAAGAAAGCCATGCTGTTGTGAGTTCAGTGCTTTTTCTATTTTTCTGGGGAAGGGGGAATTTTATAAAAATCAGTTTCTACAAAGCTTCTTTAGTCAATAGTACTTACTGAGGATCAGAGGGGCCCCACAGAGAGAGGCCAAATATTTACAAAGCACTTTCTGTCAACAGGCACTAAGCCAAGAGATTCATGCTCCATAACTCTGAAGCCCCATCTGAGTGGGACCTTCCGGAACCACCCTCTGCCCAGTGCAATGACCTCACTTCCCTAGGATGTCTGTTCCTTTTCTTTTCCCGGCATCCTTTCTATACGAGTAACTTCCAGCCAAGTCAATTAAAAACCCTCATTTCCCATCTTTGAATGAATCCTGAGAAACATCCCATGCTAATGTTAAACACAGTGGAGCAGCAAATGTTTCAAGGGGGAAACAAGGAAGTAAGGGTTATCCATTAAGAGTGGATTCAACAGTGGGAGGAACATGGCTACTTAGAGATGAAGTTCATTTACACAAGCTGAAATAAAACTCTGCTGAATACATCTGGGAAGAAAATAAGATATGAAAGCCAGAGAAAGACTCGGAGAATAGTCAAAGAGGGCTTTAGTGGGTGTTTTGCTTCTTCTGTTAGCTGAATAGGGTATAAGGTTGTAAACATGTATAACTGGATGACCCAAAGAATTTGTTACCTTGCTGAAGTGATCCTTCAACAGATTCTGCAGAGACTATCTAAGGATTTATGCCTGTGGTCCATAGGGAACAAGAGTTCCACGTAGTTTGCTCAGATTTCTTCATCCACCTCCAGAGAGGATGTGTGCACACCTCTCTTGTTCCCTCCCTGACCTGAGCACTTTTCTAGTTCTTTGGAAATCTGCAGCCAAGTGTCAATTTCATCTCAGACCTCAGAGAGTGTATTTAAGTAGTCATACATGATAATTGTTGGAAGAGTGTAATTACTTTTCAGTTTCCCTAAGTTTTTAACCTATTTTATATGGAAAACATAAAAAAAGAAAACATTTCCAATAGCTTAGGAGGTCCAATTATTTTTCCTTCTTCACTACTAAAGATATTTAACCTATTTGGCTGAAAGACCAGTGCAAATAATCACCAAAAACCATCACTTCCTTGAATACCAAAAAATTCTTTTTCAATTCCCAGCCTTCAGTATGACATAACCTATATAAAAGGCAGACAAGTCAAAGACATTCCAGAGGAAAAGTTAGCCCTGCACTTTTAATTATCTTCCGGTATTTCCTTTTTTCCCTTACAGGCTAAAATAAACTCACTGATGTTTAAGTTTTCTAGTCTTTCCCCCGATATTATTGCTACAGCTTTTTAAGCTGGGCAACACAGTTTCTCCATTTCTGGTCCCAGTTAACTAATGTTCTCTTCTATGTCATCCAAATTCAACAAGGAATAAATAGTGTTGCTCTGAACAAAACCTTTTACAATGGATTGAATTTCATCTAAAAAGCATGTAATTCTGCATAGCCAAAAAGCAGTTTCTAATCTTTATATATAGGAACCTAGAAGGCAAGGAATTCAAAGCCATCGGATTAAGTGAAAAATGTGAATGAAAAAAGAACTACAAGCCCCGCTCAGCTGACACAAGAAAAGCTCTGTAACATTTTCTAAGTTAATCATTGCTGTGGGCGGGAGAACGTGTGGAATATGCCTCCTAAGTCTGGTAGGTCATTATTTACTGAAATGCTACCCTGAATGGTTATTTCTTTTTAACTACTAATAACCTAGAAAGCCTGGCCTCATTCAACAAGAGTCAGCACAGAGGCATCTGATTAGTGTCAAAAATGACTGCCTCTCTTTAGTAAAGGAATTTCCTAAAGGAAACATAATTCACAATGACAAATGTCGGCATTTTTAGAATTACAAACATTACCAACAACTTGAATTCAGGTTATGAACCCATTGGACAAAGTTCAGTGCTGTTTAGTAGCTAGTTGATGAGTCCGTTTATAAACTATGTAAGCATGTATAAAAATATATAAAGAACCATATAACAAAAGGCTCTGAGAATCAGCTTAAAAGGCTGATAAAACAGTCCTGAGCATAAAACCGCTTCCCTTACTATACCCTGTAGTTTGGAGTTACTTACAGCTACAGCTCTGAATAGGCTCTTTTGGCTAAAGTTTTTCAACTTTACTAAAAACGAGAGGGGAAATGTTTGTTGGAGAAGTACCTAATGTTGGCAAATTTTTTTTTGCCCTAATTACTTATTGCAGAAGCATGTGAAATCAATTTCTTGGCTGCCTTTATTTTGAGCGGCATTAAAGCATCCATCTCGAAATGATAAACTTGCCATTGACAGAGTAATCTGATTTGCTGTTTAACATTTTCTGCTTAAACAAAGACCAAAAATGAGAAAATCGCCTTGAGAGTCACTACTTATGTGTGTTTATAATTAACTTATTAATAGATCCTCCAGCAGGGAGAAACCCTTTGAACTTGTACTCAAGCATCTTTAGAGTTATCTGCGACTAAGCACTTTCTTTAGATACCGCTAATTTCAGAGAAACCTGTATATGATCTAACATATGATATGACCAGAGAGGATCAGATGATATAAATACATTTTCCTGTATGTGGTTATTGAATGCTTTCACTGAAAGTATAGGTAGAATAACTTCTGTGACTCCACATTTTATGTGTCTTATTTTCCTTAGAGTTGTAAATAGTGAAATGAAATATTTGCAGATAAAATATTTCCATCTTCTGTTTATATTATACATTTGATATTTCTAATTCTAGTTTAGACTTAAAAGATACTTAGGAATTATATATTTTATATTCAAGTTCATTAATAAATTTTGTATTTATACAGCATCAAAAACAATTTTAACATGATTTTTTTTTAGTCACACAGGATTTGGAATCTGAAAGAGAACTTTAAATGTTTATGTCTGCAGCAATTCAAAAGGAAAAAATGTAATTCCAAAAACTCAAGAAACTATTGTAAGTGAAATGAGAAACAGATAGATACTGTACATCAAACTTGTTCTCACAGGTGTGCTTTCTTAATGTTAAAATACCCGTGTGAATTTTTAGTTTCCCATAATGTAACGGGAGACAATAAATTCTGAAGTTACCCCATTTGCCTTCAGCCCAAACCACAGAAGAAGTAACCTCTTGTCTATTTAGATTTTCTGAGTATACCCATGTCCTTCTGTGTGTCATACCAAAGCAAAGGTTTGTGTTGCGAGCCAGAGCTTATTGCAAGATCAAAGCTCTGGGCCACTCACAATAAAATAAGAGGGAAAAGCCCAAAGAATCAAAGAAACAAAGGAAACGTTTAGGAGATAAGGATCAGTCTCAGATATGACATTTCATCCAGATCAGATCCTGTGCAGAAGTTCAATTCAAAGTTCATAAGACAAAAATACAAAGTCATAAGCTTTAAGACTTGACTAATTCTCTTTATCTCTAAGTCACTTATTCTCTTTCCATTTTTTAAAATTGGAGAATGTCCTTTACTAGATAATCGAATTCATCTCATCTTTAAAAATCTTATGTGTCTATATATTAGGGGTGTGTAGTTAGGTAAAGTTCTCTTTTCATTGGCCAAACTAATCCTTAAAAACAGTCTAATACTCCAATACAAGGCAAGAAATAAGAGTTTAATTAAAATTAAAGTAAGTAACCATAAGAAACCATTCTCTGGTTATTTGCTCGATTGGACAAATTCTTATGAAAGTCTTTACAAAAAATATCGTTCTTCAAGATAAAGACAACATTTTCAAAAGTTTTGAAATTTTATGAAAAATAAAATAAATATGCTTTGGGAAAATACTTAAAATAATACCATATCATATAAATTAATGACATGTTCAATGTGCCATTAAAGACAATTCAAAAGCATTTATCAATTCTGTGATAGAAACCCAAGATGCTTTTAGAACATGTAATTTTGATTTTATTAGCTCATGAAATACATTAAAATAATCTGAGCTATATATAAATAATATAATAAACCCATCTCAGAAATTTGGAAATATATTTTAAAGCTATTTCATTTTGCACCAAAATTTAAAATTTATTATTATTTGGTGAATAATTAAATCACCTTGAGATTTAATTATCTCAAGGCCAAATAATTAAATCACCTCGAGAATTAAAAATGTTCAAACGATACATTCAGATTATTTGAATGTATTTAAATGATATTAAATTTCATAGTTACACCTGTTATTTAAAGAGCTAGGGATGTTATAAAATAACATTTATAATCATTCAAATGCAACTTGCAAGTGTAATTTACGTGGCCTAAATCCTGATATATAATTTCTTTTTAACTTTTTTTTTGAGTGCCACGCCTGGCCTTGCTCAGGGCTTACTCTTGGCTTTGTGCTCAAGGATCATGTGATCATGCCAGGCAGGCTCAGGGAAACCATACGAGGTGCCAAGGATAGAACTAAGGTTGGCTGTATGCAAGGCAAGGACCCTACCCACTGTACTATCACTCCAGCCCCTGTGACTTGTTTTAAAGTCTGGTATTCATATAAACTTCCTTATCTAATGGTGTTTTAAAAAAAAAAATGGTCAAAGAATTCATTAAGCTCATTCCTCATTTAAAATCAGTACACTCTGGCCCCAAAATGATAGGTGTAAAATTATTGTTCCACTTTGAACTTATACATTTTTTTCTTTTTGGGGGTCACACCTGGCAATACTCTGGGGTTACTCCTGGCTCTGCACTCAGGAATTACTCCTGGCGGTGCTCAGGGGACCATATGGGATGCCGGAGATCGAACCCAGGCCAGCATGGGCCGGCCGCGTGCAAGGCAAACGCCCTACCCGCTGGACTATCGCTCCGGCCCCTGAACTTATACATTTTTACACGAGTTTTGATATGCATTTTATTTTAGAGGACAGAAGGGTGGGCCACACCCAATAGTGCTCAGGGCTTACTCTGGACTCTGCTCAGAGATTATTCCTGACATTACTTAGGGAAGCATATATGATGCCAGGGATCAAACCAGCGTGCGCTGCATGAAAAGCAAACAGCTTAACCCCTGTACTATACCTCTAGTCCCTAAAATGCATTTTATTAAGTCTTCCTAGTGACTGTTACAGTTTATCCATTTCACAGTGAAATTTATGTAAAAGCCTATAGTCCTCTGAAAGCCAGAACAACTATGGTAGAGAGTTGATGCTTGCTGAGAATCTGGGTCCTACCATATACTGTGTTGAGGGCTTCATGTTAGTGGTGCAAAATGGAAGGATGTGGCCGGTTAACAGCTGAGGTACACGAGGCACAAATGATCTGATGAGTCTATGAATTATATATTTGCTATAGATAGAATTCAGCCTCTCTGATTCCAAAATAGGTTTCTTTCTCCATAATATCTCCACACATGGGTAAAAGTTTATATCACTCCAAGTATAAAGGATGTAGGTGTTTTTCTTAAAATATTCTTGTTTCCTCTAAAACTAATAATTATTTTCAAAACTTCAAAAACAGTGATGGTGAACACTGGCAGTAAAGATAAGAACCCATGTCCAATTTATGTCCAAAACATTTAGTTTAGCTATTTGCAAGGCTACTTTACATGTAATGAGAAGGTTAACCAAACTCTCAGGAAGCCAATAACTGTAGTAAGATAACCCCTTACAGACTCTCACCAAGTAAAACATGCACAAAGAGAAAGTTGCCAACATTTTTAAAAAGTACAAAAACCAAACAGAGTTCAAACATCCATCTGATTAAAAGTTTTCTTAACTAACTGGAATGTTTCCTTCGATTTTCTCTTTGGATTCTAGAGCTATATTATGAAATTGCTTTTTAATTCCCCATACGGTGATTATTTAATCATGCCTTTACCAGCTGTGAACATAGCTTCTCTTCTGATAACAGTTTATTTTTAAAGGAAATTGTCTGAAGAAAATATTTTGATATTATGCAGCAAAATAAGAGTTCACTGGAAGAAACCAAAGGGGGAAAAAAATCCAAAACAAAGATCACAAAGAGAATGAGTTCTAGTCAGTCTATGGGGACAAGGGAGGATAATGGCTACAAAAAGATAAAACAAAAGCACTGCATGTGGGGAAATGATTGGCTTGTTATGCATCAACACTGACTGGCAACTCCTTTTTTCCAAGTTCCATTGGGTGTTTTGATGTCACTTTAACACAGTCTAATACCCAGACTTTTGGGTCCCCTGTGTCTGTTATTAGCTCTCTTCAGACTCCAAACAGTTTGTCTGAGTTTGTCTTATTGTGCAAGTAAACACCAGACCTTACAGAAATGTTCAGAAACCTTTACATTTAGGACCAGAGACATAGTGTAGAACTTTTAATGTATGTATCTTGCATGCAGCCAACACTGCATCAAATCCCCAGCACTACCTATGGTCCTCAGCATCACCAAAAGTCACTCCTGAGCACTAGATCAGAAATAACCCTTGAGCCCTGCAGGTGTGGCCCCAAAGCCCCAAAACCTTTCACTTAAGCATGTTAGTAAGGAAGGGTCCTAAACTTTGGAGGGAGACTAGCAAAGAAAAGGTGTAGAGAAACCTCTTCAGGTAGCAAAGAAAAAGGAAAAGTCAAGATAAAAAAAATGGGGCCACATCAATAGTATAGTGGATAAGACATCAATAGTATAGTGGGTAAGACTAGGGATCAACTGGGGCCATCCACATGCAAAGTGGATGGCCCCAGTTTGATCCCTAGTATCCCATATGTTCCCCCAGTGACTGCCAGGAGAAATTCCTGAGTGCACAGCCAGGAGTAACTCCCGAGTATCACTGGGTGATGCCAAAGAAAGAAAGAGAGAAGGAAGGAAGGAAGGAAGGAAGGAAGGAAGGAAGGAAGGAAGGAAGGAAGGAAGGAAGGAAGGAAGGAAGGAAGGAAGGAAGGAAGGAAGGAAGGAAGGAAGGAAGGAAGGAAGGAAGGAAGGAAGGAAGGAAGGAAGGAAGGAAGGAAGGAAGGAAGGAAGGAAGGAAGGAAGGAAGGAAAGGAAGGAAGGAAGGAAGGGAAGGAAGGAAGGAAGGAAGGAAGGAAGGAAGGAAGGAAGGAAGGAAGGAAGGAAGGAAGGAAGGAAGGAAGGAAAATCTTCACCTCTGTTTCAGCCTCTAGAATCAGTAGAACCATGGAGTGGGGAAAAGTAAAGTGAGAAAAACATTGAGCACAGAGGAAGTGACCCCAATGTCAGCCAATACAAAGGAAAGCAATTTTTGCCAGCCAAGAAGGTAAGGTGTCACCTCAACACTTAACATTTTGGGAGAAAATAACTGCTGCAGGAACTGTTCTGTACATAGTAAGAAATTTAACAGAATTCTTTGCCTCTATCCGCTGTAAATTATTAGCATCCTGACCCCAGCAGCCACCTCCACAGTTCCAACAAAACCGTCTCCGAACAAAGCAACACACCCCTAGGAGCCAATTTTGTCCAGACAAAAAGCACAACTCTAAGGAAAGTCAGTGGACGAAGAGGGGTTTAGAGTTATTCAGAAATCCAACATCAAAATTTCTCCAATAACCCAGCCACTTCCCCAGGAGACATTCCTGTTCTCGTTCAACATCTACTCTGCTCAGGTCCTGGGCTGGACGCTGTAGAAACTGGGCATTATTGCCTTCGGTGAAGCTGCAATTTAGACGGGATTTCAAAGGTCAATTTTAACAGGCAACTCCAAAAAGGATGGAGAAAAAATGCAATGGGAGCAGGGCAAGTGGAAATTAAGAGCCATGGAACCTAACAGATAGTGACTGGAGCTGCCACAAGACAATGGACGGTCCCTGCTCTTCTGGCAGTACCACTTTCACTGCTAGACTAAAGGGGAATTCTGGTATTTTTTGGTGACTTTGACACTTGTTCACTATGAAACAACGTAACTGGTGGTACCAGAGCATATAGTCTGGACACCCTCCCCCCCCCCGGCTAGAATAGCAACCAAGAGAGAATGGCTTGATAAATTAATGCTGCACTATGTCTCAAAAGATAAATATTTACCCAGAGGATGGTACGGTGCAGTCAAAGACAGTCGAGGCATAGACACAGAAGTAACAATACCCAGGGGAGGCAAAGCCCTCCCTGAAGGGGCCAGGAATACCCAGGAGTATAGAGGTTGCAGCATGTGGCTGGCAAGGAGACCCTGTGGACAATCCTCCACGGGATCTGTCTTATAGTTGCTGGAAACTGCTAAACAGTTTCAAGAAAAGAAGTAACAAGATAATTATGATAGAAGCTCGGCAAGTAGATTAAAGAGGCAAAGATGGTTTGAATAAAAAATAGATGAGAAATCAGTATGGAACTCTGAATTAAACACCAAAAGGGGTGGAGTGGGGTGGGGGGGGTGGAGTATTAGAAGGTGAAATAAATGGGAACAAGTTTTAGTTTGATGTAGGAAGTAGGAGACATTCCAGAAAGAGAACATACCTTGCTGACGTATAATTCCTGACACGTGTCCTCACTATGCTACTTCCTAAATCTATGACTTTACATCTGCAAAACTGTGACAGCCAGGGATAAGAAAGGGAAGTCTGCCGAATGCAGCACAATTACAAACATGTCTGCTCAAAGTATGGTGTCCTTAGAAAACATCTCTTTAAAAAATATTTTGAAAATTAAAATCTTTTGAAACATATCCTAAACCTAAAGGAACCTAAACACATAGAAAATATAAGGACAATTCCAACTTGATTGGCCATAAGAGAGTTTTGCTTTATTCATTAGATTTAGGTTGCTTAAATTCATTAGATTTAGGTTATTAGGTTGCTTAAATCCATTAGACTTAGGTTATTATTTCTGATACTAACAGTCTTCAAATGCAAGGAGGGCTTTTAGAGTTTTTGGGTCATCAAATTTCTCTAAAAGAGAGCTTTTCCAGATAACTAAAAAAAGCAAGCAAGACTTGCTTCCATACTCTTGAATTAATATTTTTCCTTTCCTTTGCAAATATCAATAGCTTAAGACAGAAACAGCATATGGGCAACTTAGAAAACCATTTACACTCAACAGATATGTCCAGCTGAATTACTGGAGTCCAACTCAGGGAGGTTAAGCATTAGCAGGTGCAAGGAGAGATTTGTTAAAACAGTTTCATATGACTCCATCACAGAGTTAAGGTTTGGAATATTTCATATTCTCCTTCCATGGATGAATTTATTTTCCCTCCCCATTCATTTTCATTCATTTTTGTAGACTTGTTTTCTGTACGATCTCCCTCTCCTGTTTATTCCATTCCTACCCTAACCCCAAGAATACTCATCTCTTCCACCCATCTCTTACATGCATTGCTCATACCAAAAAGCATCCCCAGCAAACTCTGCAACTCTCCAAGGTTGCTTTGCTTCCCTGTTTAAGCTGCTATTGATGCCACTGTGTACCTTAATCTGGAGCTGACAAGTACGTAGTCCGTCTGAACTTCACTGCAGCTTTGCCTATAGCAGAAACTGATGAAAAATTATAATCCTGCATCTGATTCTCCTGCAACGCAGCAATCCTGGCAAATAATTCAAATTAATAGGAGGAAGAGACACCTGTAAACCTGAATGTGTAGGAATTCATTTAAATGAGGCTGGAAGAAAAGAAGAGAATTCTTATAAGTATACTTAATAAACCACTGGATCTAGTGGGAAGAGACAGAGTCTGTACCTCCAGTAGGAAGAAATGTTGCTTCCATGGCTCTGATGGAGGAGAATCAGCATCAAAATCGGAGGCACAACGGGAATCTCCTCCCCAGCCCAGTAATAGCTCTGCTGCTGAGAGAAAGCCATAACCCAGTAAGTAAAAGTCACCAGCAAACCCCTTGTTTCCTGCCATGGATTCTTCATTTTTAATAGTCCCTCTTAATTTTATAAAAGAATATTTCTCTCATTTCCCCTACTCTTCCTTTGTTATTCTTGTAAGGCCTTGGGGATGCTAGGCTGGTTCACACCCTCTGTGTAGTGCTCAGTGGTCACATACTTGATCTGGATACTCCATAGACCACACACTTTTGTGCCACTGGGATCATGTTTAGGGCCTGATGGAACTTGTGGGTCTGTGCCTGTGGCAAAGGCTATACCACAAAAAAATAGTCCTGTCCCATGGGTATTTCCTTGGTTCAGAGAAATGACTCCTTGGTTCATGGTTCACCATAAGGCCTCATGCTCCAAATTTTCTTTTTTGTATTCATGAACAAACCCATTTTGCTGGCAAGATAATTAGCTGCTTATTTGCTTGCAGTCAATCAGATGAGAGTTATTAATGTCCACTTCAGATAGAAGCAGGCTGTAATATAATCAGGAAAGTAGTTACTTGAAAACAGAATCATGATTCGGGTTCATGACCAAGAGACCATCCCAAGGAATGTTTCAGCAGTCAGGAGGTCATAGCAGAGTTTTAATGGATCAAAGGAGGAACTGGCCTAAGCTTAGGTTATTTGGTTGTGAAACTTTTGGAATGGTTCTTAAGCCTATTGATCTGTTTATGATTGATGGCTTCAGACCAAAGGCTGCAGTGTGGGGGTCAATTGTGATCATCAGAAATGTCACATGATTTTTTTTGTAGTTGCAAACAGTTGCATTCATTCTAAAGTATCAGGAAAGCTAGAGTTTGCTTGGATAAAAGAAGTTCCCACAAAACCATCTTGGGTTTTTGTGCCCCATCTTTTCTACAGATAGACCTCTATGTTCATAGCTTCTAAAAAGTAGAGTCAAGATCTATTAGCAGAATTTTAAAACATAAAAAAACTTTCATAAAGCTAGAAACTCTTATCAAACCAACTCTAAAATACTAGCCATTTTCAAATTATGTACATAAAAAGTATCCACAGCAATGTGAGCACCTATACCTCAATAAAAATAATATAGCAGAATACCAACTATTGCCTATATCAACTTTGATTTTGTTCCTTTGTCTACCTCTTTTTGATTTTTACTCTCCATCTTCCCATGCTTCACTCAGTGATGGTTCATCATAGTTTAAAGGGAAAATTCAATAACTGTGAGGCAGGGGGTATTCTAAGAGTTCATTACAAAACAAGATGAGGTTGTATAAGACTTTGGGGGAAAAAAAAACTAGATGTCCTGATACCCTGTGAAAGGAGATGACTGAGCACATCTCCCCCAGTCACAACAACTCAATGTACTTGGAGTTGTCTCCATTTTACTACCCATGTCATATCCCAGGACCTCTGTACTCACAGCCCAGGTCAGAACAGAGACAGAAGAACAAGCAAGGAACAGGAACAAACACTACCACCCATCATCTGACTACCGCTCCCTGGTAGACTCGGGTTTTCCCAGGCCATTTAATGGGTGGTGAAGGAAGAAGAGGGAACAAGAGCAGCAGGGGCAAAGAGCAGCTGGCAGAGCAGGAGAGAAATCTGGGAAGATGGAGACAGGAGGAGAGATGGAAGGAAATTGAGACAGCAGGGAAGAAAAAGAACATGAAGAGCTCTTCATGGATTTCCTTTAATTCCTGCCACAAACCTGGGAGCTATGGGCCAGAGTGATAGTTTAGCAGGGAGGGTGTTTGCTTTGCATGCAGTCGACCGGGGTTTGATTACCCAGCATCCCATATGGTCCCCTGAGCACCGTCAGGAGTAATTCTTGAGTGCAGAGCCAGGAGTAACCCCTTAGCATTGCTGGATGTGACCAAAAAGAAAAATAAAAGCCTGGGATTTATGCATAGTAGTTATTATTTTGGGGACATGGGAAACAGTGCAAATGGTAGAACACATGGCTTACTTATAAAAGGCTCTGCAGCATGCAACCCCACCAGACATCCCTAACACCACCTCAGTAGTCCGATTGCGCCCCAGCAAGCATCAGCAGCAAGCTATGTGCTCTGAGCACTGCATGCAGGGGGTGTGACCAAGTGGTGTTCAGGAGGTCTGAGGGCTCCACCAGCAATTTAATCAGCCAATTGGTCTTGCAGTTCAACGCAACTGGTCTGAATGTGGGGCCCTACAGGACTACAGGACTGTGCTAAGCAAAGTGTAGGGAACCATGTAGTACTAGGGACCAAAGCTGGGCCCAGGGTAGGCTAATCAAGTGCCCTGACCACTCTAATATCTCCCAGTTCCATGACCCTCCCTTTTTTCTTGACTTTTTAAGGGCTCCAGCAATACTACAGCAGGTAGCATACATGCCTTACACATGACCAACATAGGTTTGATCTCTAGCACTCCATGTGGTCCCTAGAGTACCCCAGGAGTGATTCCTGACCATAAAGCCAGGAGTATTTGGTATGCCAAATACCAGTAACAATTATAGACCTCATTCCCATGACCTGATGGAATGGTTTGAAGCTCTTTATGTTCCTGGAGCAAGCAGGTGCCCTTGGGCTCTACTTGCATGAGACAGGACATGGAGATGTTACTGGTGCCCACTCGAGCAAATCGATGATGAACGGGAAGACAGTGATACAGTGATACAATGAAAGCCAGGAGTAAGCCTGAGTATCACCAACAATGATTCCAAAACAAACAATAATATATCTTAAATTGTTGCTATATTTTCCCCTCTGCTTGGAAACTGAGGCATAGAACTTAAGGGAAGTTGTGATTAAGAACTCACAGCTAGCAGATCATGAAGTAAGGACCTAAATCCAAGGAATGGACGTCAGACAGGGGATACCTGACCCACATGGAGCAAGAGAAGAGAACGTTAGAGAGCAGGTCAAATGAGCATTCCAGAGAAGCTTGAAGCATTGGAAGCAAAGACACAGGTTGCCACCCAAAAAGAAATCCTTTAGTGAACCCATAAAATTTTGAAGGGCTAAAGTGAGACTGATGAGGTTAGTACAGAGTTCTCTTCAGCAGAGTGAAAGGACATTCCCTTTCCTTGCTCCCTCACTTTGTCTCATAAGCAGACTTCTCAAGAGTTGGCCTGCTGGAGGCCAAGATGGATGGCAAGGGAAAAGGGAAGGACTGGGAGTGGGGTTGTTGCCTTCAAAAAAGCTCATCTCCAGTGTCTGGGTGCCATAGATTTCTCCTACTCTGCCTCCTGGGTGGGGGTCAGGAGAGGTCTTGGGGTGTGTATGAGGTGGCTCATTCAGTGACAGTGGTTCCAAAAGTGCTGCCCGCCTGACTGGTGCGATTGCTTGTGTTGGAACAAGCATCCCAGTGCCAGCATTCCATCCAGGCGGTCATAGCTCTCCACATTCCTGGACGGGCCCATCACTCACAGGAACGTGGACGGCTTTGTTAGGTCTTATCTCCTAATCGGCAGTTGGAGGTTTTCCTTCCTTTTGCAGGTGCTCTCATTTCCTTCATTATTTGTTTATTAGAAAATCTTGTGGCCTTCCAAAGTCATTCTTATGCGAAGGAAGGTCGAATGTGATAACATATTTGTGTTGGCTGAGAGTGAGGACATAGCAAATACCGAAAGTCACATAATCATGAGTAGAGCTGAAAGTGGTGCTTCGCGTGTAAACAAAAGCTCTCTGGGCCCACACCACCCCCACACCACCTCCCACCGCGGGGGTCAGGCAAGCTCCAAAAAGCAGAGAGTAGGGAACAGGCTGGTGGCTTAAAGGCTGCGGCAGCCGTGAACTCGTTTTCAGATTCAATTCAAGGACCCTAAGGAGCAGACAACTTGTCTCAAGTCAAAATCCAGCCTGTGAAGATCCAGGCTGTGAAGACGGAGCTGTGGGCGGTGAGAGAGGAAGTTCTCTACCCGCAGACGTGAGGGAAGCCGCGGGTGAAAGCACAGCAAGACTGAGGCCCTGGGACCAGAGAAACCTGCCTATCTCTGTCTCTGAAAACAAAGGGTTGGGAGAGCAAAAAGCATTTCGAGAACTCAAGAATTTCACTACGAATTTTTATCATTGCCTCTCCACAAAAATTTTAACTTTTTAAAAATTAAACGGCTGTCATATGAAAATATCCATTCTTGAAATTAGAATAACCCAATATAACACCTCAGTACAATTAGGCCCTATAAACAGTTATTTTTTATGACCTGCTTTGCAGCCAACTATAGTTAAAATAACGGAAACTGTCACACCAAATGTGTACTAAATTAACGAAGGGATGGTAAATAAAAAAAGAAAGTAAGTAAAGTATTGGGGAATGAAAAGCAAGAAGGTCCGTGTACAAAGTATAGGCATCTTCTAAAGATGAACCATAATTTATTTCAAAGATTTCAAGCTGCCAGCAAGAAAAGGAAAATATGAACTATAAGACCCTGTTGAGAGTGTTAAAGATGTTATTTTGTTTGTTTGCTTTAACTTTAGGAAAAAATATTTTTTAAACATGATTTTTATTTTTTTATTTGTTTTTTAAAGTATTTTATTATACCACCGTGAGATATACAATTACAAAGATATACAATTAAAAAGTTCATATTTGGGTTTTGGTCATACAATGTTCCAGCACCCATCCCTCCACCAGTGCCCATTTCCTACCACCAACATCCCCAGTTCCCTCCCCTCCCCCAGCCCGCCTCCATGACAAGTTCTTTATTTCTTTCCCTTTCTCTCTCTTTCTCTTTTCCTTCCCAGGAAGAGTATTTTTATAGATAGATATATAGTTCAGTTCAACCTGACAGTACAAGTTTTTCTTTTTCTCTTTCCTTTTTTTTTTAAATTGAATCACAGTGAGGTACACAGTTACAGTGTTTCGTGATTAGGTTTCAGTCATACAACGTTGTATCACCATTCCCTTTACCAGCATACAACAAATGTCTCCAGTCTCCTCTCCAGGACCCCATCCCACCTGCCTCTATGGCACCTATGGCAGGCACTTTGCTTCTCTCTCTATATATATATTTTTTATATAAAAATATATCACTTGTATCACTTCACTTGTCTTCCCATTGTTGCTCGATTTTTCTCACGCAAATTGATCTCACGTCCAGTCACATGCTAGTGTAGTCCAAGTAACAGTAACATCTCCATATGTCCTGTGTAGTGTAGCCCAAGGGCATCTGCTCACTCTAGGAACACGAAGAGCCTCAAACCATGTGTTCAGGTCATGGGAATGAGGTCTATAATTATTACTGGTTTTTGGCATATCAAATACTACACGGTAGCTTGCCAGGCTCTTATACTGAAAGGTTATCAAATATATCCCTTTACCTACTTTAACACTCAGTTCCTGTCCAAAATGATCAATCCCAACTACCATTGTCATACTGGTCCCTTCGCTATCCTAACTCCCCTTCACCCCTCAGAAGCATGTTTAAGATGGAAACACAAACCAACTGATCAAAGAAGTTAAAACAAGTTAAAACAAGGAAATGTCTCCCAGGGAATCTCAGAAAAGATCCTGCCTGGTAAATCTTCATTTAAATGGGATGAGAGGAGCCAGAGCGATAGCCCAGCGGGTAGGGCGTTTGCCTTGCAAGTGGCCGGCCTGTGCCGGCCTGGGTTCGATCCCCTGGCATCCTATATGGTCCCCTGAGCACCGCCAGGAGTAATTCCTGAGCAAAGAGCAGGAGTAACCCCTGAGTATCACTGAGTGTGACCAAAAAAAGCAAAAATAAATAAATAAATAAATAAATAAATAAATAAATAAATAAATGGGATGAGACTTTTTATTGCCACAGTAAGTAGCTTTATTTAGGAAACAGGGAGAGAGAGAGAGAGAGAGAGAGAGAGAGAGAGAGAGAGAGAGAGAGAGAGAGAGAGAGGAAGAAGGGGAAGCAAGTTACATACCAGAGCTGGGATTTAGAATGGAATGTGCATAGAGACTTTCACAATTGTTCTAAAAATCAGTATACAAATGCCATCATGGCAGAGGATCCTACCGGAAGCAGGTGCATAAGGTAAGATCAGGAATATCTGTATGGAGGGAGGATCTGTATAAGGAAATCACCGGTTCCTAAAGGCCCTATTTACAATCTTTTTTGCTTCTGTTATCAATACAGGGTTCCACTGGGGTGGTAGCATTAAGTGAAAAACAAAAGAAAAGAGAAGATTAGCACAGTGAAACTGTTCCTTGTTCACATCAGCATTTTCCTATTTGAGAAATGTTCCTAGCCATGTTGTTGAGATGTTCGTGTTTATTTATCTTAGTTGTAAACACAACTGGAGATGACCAAGACAAAAATCACAGAAGACCAAATGTCTTGAACGAAAAGCCAAATAGCTCCAGGTCCCTTTCGGGGGCATCTGCTCCTTCCTGCCATTACACAGAGAACTCACTAGATGTTTCAAAGCGGGGAGTGGGGAGTGGGGAAGACTTCCCGCTAATAGCCCCTTCCTTCCCCACCCCCACTCCCCACAGGGCCTCCTCAGCACCACACAGCAGAACCTTTGCTTTTGGACTTCAGCTCTGGAACTTCTCAGAGCCATAAACTTCAGAGCTGTGCTTTGGTGATGGACAGGGACTGCGCTAAAGGGCATCAGCTCAAGACATTGATTCAAGATGCTGAAGGGAATCTAGGAATGTGCTATCTACTCTCCTAAGAAGAAGAAATCCTGCATGCTAATATCTTTCCTGCTATTACAAAACACTAAGGAAGCTCAAAGGTGCCCCTGTGTATAGCTAATCACAGGCAATACTGCAACCACATGACAGAATTCCCTTCTGTTCCTTTGGTTACTTCTCTAGATTCTCTTAGTGAGTTCCGGGGTCACTGCTGATAGAGTTTGTAAAGGAAAAAGTTGTTTCTTTGTTGAAACCCCCAGAGTGCTGCAGGAAGCCTTGTCTTACTTATTTTCTTCAACAGAGGTTACAGATGTGGGCTCAAGAGACATGAATACCTGGGACTGAATTCCCATTTGTCCAGTTTTCAAGTCAATTTGGACAAGTTTCTTAAGGATTACTAAATTGTCATGAAGTGCAGACTGCCATTGGAGTCAAGTGGGTGGCTGTGGAGAGAAAGGAGGTCTCACTGGAGGCTCTTCAGTCAGTGCTAGGGTTCAAAGGCGCAATCTGTCCCTCCTGGGCTAAGGCAAACAGAAGTGAGTGCCTCTGTGCTCAACACCCCCTGCAGACCCCACCCCCTTGCTTCCTAGAAGCTCCTACCTAAGCAATTTCAGAACAAGCCAGAGAAGTGAATATTTCCCTTCAAAGATCCTGATGCTCTACATCTCCTCTGCCACCACCTTCTAGCTAAAAACACACTTTCTTTCCATCAGTGTTTAAATGATTTTGGATACGCCAAAGAGATAGCCTCCTGTTCTGTATGCAAGAGGCCCTGGTTCTATCATTAGTGCTGCATGATCTCCGGCCACCTCCAGGAGTCACCTTTCATCAGGGAGCTGGGAGTAGAGCCTAGTACCAGTGGGTGTGGCCCCTGCAAGGAGGGAAATGACAATGCAAGAACAATGTTTGGAAATGTACTGTTGGCGTGGCTTTAGAGAGGTTAAGGCTCTTTCACATCTGTGCTTCCCTGTGAATCTTACAACAACCCTTTGAAGTAGGAAATATTCCGCACAATACACAGCGAGTTTTCAGAACTTGCTCTAATTCACACTGCTGTCAAACAGCAGAACAGAAACGAACACAGGTGAGCCCCAAACACAGTTTTTCTGTAATAGCCTGAAAGGTCACACAAGGACTTCTGGGGCCCTTATTTGCAAGACTGATTACAGGGCTCCCTTGAGCCTTTGGGTCCCCTGTGAGCCCACTGTTAGGTCTGTTGATAAGCAGACCTGTTCCCTCCCGGCAAGGCATCTCAGCAGAAATGCATCTCACGGTCCTCTTTGCTCTAGGCTCCATCCACACGGAATGCCTGGGAGAGCCAATAAACAGATCTAACTGACTTACATATTTTCCTTGCCAAACATTATAAAATGAAGTAATGGGTAACCTGCATTAATTCTCCTGGACTCTCAGACTTTCCTTTCTCCCCCCTGAGGAATGGAAAATTATTTGAAGGAGATGGGAAACCAGCTTTTCCTCTCTCTCTTCAAAACTTCTCAAAACACATTACTATGCTACTGGAAGGCGTTCAATTCAACTAAGTCATTAAGTTAAATCATCTGCACACATTTTCTCAGTCAGATGCATCCGCATGGTGGACTGATTTCATAGAACAGTTGCCTGTAAACATCTCCAGGGAAAAACAGATGTCAGTGACACATCAGTACCTAGTTAGTCCTCCCGAGAGTGTGGCACTGGTTCTGGACATCATCTTTCCAGGAATCCTGTAACCCAGTGGAACTTCACCCTAGAGCCCAGCTGGTGGGCAGCGCTTCCTCCCCTGCAGAAAGGCTCTTTGCTCCAGGCTCTCTCACACTCAAAGCAAAGGCAGGCCAGGCCACCCAGAGTTCTCAACTCAGATCTTTGGAAAGCCCAGGCCTGAAATTCAACAGAGACCACAAGGCCCCTACGGGGATGGGAGAATAAAACCTCTGGACCCACTGGTTGTTCCAATACGTCTCTCAGGGAGGTGGGCCAGGAGAGGAGGGCCCACTGGGGAACAAAGGCCTATTAAGTCAGAGCCTGAAGGCACAGGCCCTGAGAGCCTCCAGAACAAAAGAGGAAAAGGAGGAAGATGTGGCTGAAGTGACCCTGGCCAAGCAGAACTCAATAACGAAGTTACTTATTACAGTTCTTTTTTTTAAATATAGTTAAGACTTTATGTATTCTGTGTGTTATATAGATCACAATAAACATAAAACACAAAAGGGAGGGTGAACTGTAAGGGATTAGTCTAATTAGTGAAAAAACATTAAACAGCTGACCCTGTAAATTTTCGCTTTAAAATCTAAAACTTAAAAAACATGTTACAAATGTCTTCCAGGGTTTGGCAGGCTAGAACAATAGGCCACCAATAGAGCATTCCTTTACCACTGTTTGCAGTTGACTGGGGTAAGAGTAGAATTCTCAATAAAGACAGAATGGCCTCAGTATCTGGAAGCAATAAGAGATGTGCTAAGGTTGAAAGGTGCGTTAAGAATTTAGATACACTGAAAAATCAAATAGGATCCCACAAAACTTGATGTCAAGACTTGTTCAGGGGTGATTGTACCTTTACGTGAATGCTTATGGTCTCTTCTAAAGGTTTGTTCTCCATTATGCAGTATGAGAAAAAGAGACCAACAAAGTTGACAAATCTTTAAGCTTAGAGATATGGGTTAAAGGGATAAAGAACTTGGACCCATCAGCTCTTCCCTGAAGGCACTTCCAATTATACTGACTGAAAACTTGATTAAAAAAAAAAAAAAAAAGATGGTTAACTCCTCTGGGGATCTTACTTCCCAGTTCCAGTGCTCACCTAACAACTTGTTTGTGAAGACCAATCAAAGCCGATGAATGTTGTTTCTTACCTTCCTCTCTATGGTGATAAATGGTAAGAGCAATTTTCATTCTGTGAGGAAGTATATGTTGAATCAGAGACTCTCAGACATGGGGCAGAGCTGCTACTTGCTCTCCCTGTGCCCATCCGTTCATGAGGCGCCCAGGAGGCATGGGGGTTCTAGCCCTGGCCCACCACCCCAGCAGACCACCCCGCCCCCAACTCCATGGGGGTCAACATTTTCCACATCCGGACTTCCCTCTCTTCACAACTCAAACCAGCAGACCAGACTATCACAGCCCGTTTTGCGGCCATTGTTCATCAATAAATGCTTTATTTAGAGGTGACTACAAGAGTATGCCACCCGCATGGCAAGCCTGGCAAGCTGCTTGTGTCGTATTTGATATACCAAATATCAGTAACATTTATATTAGGTCATTCCCATAACCTAATATAATGGTTTGAGGCTCTTTCTATTCCTGGAGCAAGAGAATGCCTTTGGGTTCTACTAGCATGAGATAGGACATATGGAGATATTACTGGTGCCCGCTCTAGCAAATAGATGATGAACGGGAAGATAATGATAGTGATAGTGATAGTGAGGAAGTATATGACATCCTTACTGATGTAAGAGGATAGACAGGGCTGAGCCCAAGGCAAATGGAATTCAGAAGATATAAAAATCTGCTAACCCTAAGGCTGTCCAGACACACCTTTTGGAAACAGGAACTAAGGCCTGATAAGGCTTCACCTGGAGCCAAGGGAACCTGGAAAGGTTAACAGAAGCTCCACAGAAACAAAGGACAGGAAAGGAATTTCAAAAGATGATCCACCACTCCTAACACTAACCGTTGGCAACACCTTAGCAACAGGGTCTCACCTGGGTAAGCCCCACAGGTGGGGCAGACTGGGGAAAACCTCTTAAAGCCATCTTGAACAAAGGAAGCACGTGGTGTATATGCTGCCCGAACCCATGTGCTGCTTTAGCTCACATGGCTCTTGTGGTGCCTGAGCTCCGGTGGTGGGTGAGCACATGTGTATCTGGCATCCCCTCGCTCACTCCTCCTTCCCCTTCCTAAAACTTCCCAATAAAATCTGTTTTACTTCACTGCTTGTCTCCTAAAATTCTTCTTCAGAGAGGCAAAAACAAGAACCTACAAAATCTGGGTGAGACCCAGCCTGCCCAGCAGGTCCCTGGTGGCAGAGGCTGATGTGCCTCACCTGAGCCACCCTTGGAGGCTCATCTACTCACTTCCCATCACACCCATTTTTTCCACTTTTGCTAGAGACTCCAATCAACGGGAGAAGGCCCCCACATAAGCTAAAATTAAGTTGCAACACAAATAAGGTGCCTGGGGCTGAAAAGATAGTAAAGGGAGTCAGATGCTCACCTTACACACAACTGACCCTGGGCTCAATACCCAGCATCCCATATGATCCCCTGAGCCCACTAGGAGTGATTCCTGAATGCAGAGTAACACCTTAACAAAAACAAAATAAACAAATATGCATACATATATGTGTATGTATATATACATATATCACTTGATCACTTGAATCCCGTTATTCATCAATTTGCTCGGGCGGGCGCCAGTAACATTTCCATTGGACTCTATCACGTGCCAATGTAGCCCAATGGCATCTGGTTGATTCAGGAATATGAAGAGCCTCAAACAGTTCCTTCAGGGTCTTGACAAGGAAGTCTGACCATCTTGTAGGTGGGCGGCCACGTGATCTTTTGACATCCCGTGGGATCCAGTCGGTAATGGCTCTAGTCCAGCGGTTGTCTCCAAATCGCATTACATGTCCAGCCCATCTGATTTTCGATGCCTTGGCAAACGAGACAGCGTCCCTGATTCTGGAATAGCAATGGAGGTCAGAACTCCGGATTCCTTCTCTCACGTGAGTGAGGTGTGATATTCCAAGCATAGCTCTTTCGATTCCTCTCTGGGAGACCCGAATAGCATTCTCATCCTGCTTTTGTAGGGCCCAGGTCTCTGAGGCGTATGTTAATGCAGGGAGAATGGTGGAGTCAAAGAGATGTGCCTGGAGCCGGAGGTTCTTTGTCCTTTTTGCTATTTCTTCGATGCCTTTGAAGGCATTCCATGCCACTCTCTTCCTCCTGCGCAGCTCAGGTTTTAGGTTGTTCATCATGTTGATTTCTCGACCTAAGTACACATAACTGCTGCATTCAGAGATGTATACATGAATATATACGTATAAGAATTTATATATATATACATGTATATGTGTGTGTGTGTATATATATACACACATACATTTATATATATATGTATGTATATATATAAATTTGTGTCAGAACAATAGTACAGTGAATAGAGCATTTGTCTTGCACACAGCCAACCAGGTTCACTCCCCAGCACCCTACATGGTCCCCTGAGAAACCCCAGAAGTAATTCCTGAGTGCAGAGCCAGGAGTGAGCCCTGAGCATTGCCAGGTGTTACCAAAATGCTAAAATAAAACAAAAATTAATAAATAAATGTGCCTAAGTAATAAGGGATTAAAAATATCCTGGATCAGAGGGATAAAAGCAGTGGGTGGGTAGGGTTTTTGCCTTTCACAAAGGACTATCCTGTTTTTATCTGGTACCACATATGGTCTCAAAAGCCCAGCCAGAGGTAATCCCTGAAGCCCTGACTATAACCAATTGAAGTTTCCAAAATAAAACAAAAATCCTAATGAAGCAACAAGGAATCAAAGAACAGACTTGCACCTCAAAAATTTGTGATTGTCTTTCAAAAAAAATCTCAGCCCAGGGGCCAGAGCCATAGCACAGCGGGTAGGGTGTTTGCCTTGCACACGGTTGAGCTGGGTTCAATCCCCGGCATCCCATATAATCCTCTGAGCACCACCAGGAGTAACTCCTGAGTGCAGAGCCAGGAGTAACCCCTGCGCATCTCCGGTGTGACCCATAAAGCAAAAAAAAAAAAAAGAAAAAAAATCTCAGCCCAGTAGAGTGAGTTTGCTTCACTGTATGTATCCTAACTTCAGACCCCTACAACCTATCTAGAGGCTAAAAGTTCAATGAACTGGATGGTACAGGAAAAGAAGGTGCTCATAACTGCAAAATTTAAGGAATCAATGTGAGCTCAGAGCAAGCTCTGATTTTAACACATGCTCAATGTCTCTGCCAACTAAAATTATAGTGACAAGTGCTTATCTTTATATGCAGAGTCAAGAATCTATAATAAAACTTAAATGTAAAAAGAAAGAGTCAGAAAAGGAGGAGGACGAGAAGAAAGAGGGGGCTGAGACAGAGTACAGTGGGTGGGATCTTGTCTTGCATGCAGCTGACCTGGGTTTTATCTGTAGCACCTCATTCGGTCTGTGAGCACTGGACTGATCCCTGAGTGCAGAGGCAGTAATAAGCATTGAGCACAGTTAAGTGTGGAAAAGGGAGGAAGGAAGAAAGGGAGGAGAGAAAGAAGGAAGACAGGAAGGAGAAGAAAAAGAGAAGAAGAGACAGGAAGTCTTGTGTTTGAACTTTGTGTCACACAGTGCTGAGATGCACTCGGCGCTTCTGGAAGCAAAAAGTTAAATTTTCTAACAATGCTTAACATCTGCTTGCAGAAGACACTGATGCCTGAAAATGCATATAGAAACCTTACTGGGAAGCAGTTTCCTTTCCCTTGAAATGAGACTTTCTTCCTCTTTCCTATCACCTGACTCCACCCACCTTCCACTGCTATGAAACAACTTGCCCTCGCTGGAAAGTTGTGCTGTCTTTCTGCACAAATGCCGCTATCACATGGATGTTTGTGCCCTCCCTAATTTACCACCGCTCTTATGAAACCCTGGTTGTTTGTCTCTGACACCTCATTCGCCTCCTTTGCTCCTCTCTGGTGTACTACTGCCAGGACCTTACTCTAGGCTTGCTCCAAGTGTGCTCTTCTGCCAACCCCTCTCTGTATTTTGGTTCTATTACAAGGCTTGGCAATATGACAGAAGCAAAAACTCAAGCAAGAGGTGCTTGCTAGGAATATCTGGAGAAGAAAAAAGAAAAGTCAGAACCTAGTCAGAGAAAGCCAGCAGAAACCTGAGTGTGTACCATATCTGTCCTGCCTAGCCCTCCTCAGTGACTGCAGCAATCATCGAAGAAGTTTATCTACGAAAGGAAGAGTGATAAACACAGAAAAAAGAAAAGGAAGGAGAGTGGGAAGGAAGGGAGGAAGAGAGAGAAGGGAAGAGAGGGAGGAAGGAGGGGCAGGGTGGGGGGGAGATAGGAAGTGGGGAGGAAGGTGAGAATGAGTGCAGAAGGGGGAGAGAGAGAAATAGCATCTCCCAGTCCCTCTGACCATAAAACTTCCAGCCTAGGAAGTCGCATTGTTGCTAGCTAAGTTTGAGACCTAATACAAGTAGGAGCAAGGAGTTCTAGAGGTCTGAGACAAATCTGAGATCAAAGCACAAGGAAATTAGCAAGGAGACAGAGCATTAGAACCATCACGGGCCTGTGATCTTCCTGGGCACTGATTTCCTGGTCCGCTCCTTTTGAAGGCTCAGGGCCCCAGGGTCCTGACATGTCTTGATTCAAAAATCCCACCCACTTCCACAGTTGTCAGCTTGGGTGGTGCAGGAGATCCCAGAGGAAGCTGTGGCAGAAGCTGCCTCTCGTGAGGACAAGGATGTCACAACAGTTTTCCAAGCTTCAGGCCAACACCCCTCCCCAGCCACCAGATGTTGTCACTGGACTCATGCCTACGAGAGTCCAGAATGGCTTACACTGGGGTCTTAGGCTCCCCAGAGTGCATCTTAGGGGTGCAGGAATATAGAAAAAGGGGCTCCTATAGAGAGGCTGTGGAGAGAATGCAGAGCAGACTGGTATTCACTTGGGTGTGTGGATTTCGAGTAGTTCGTAGGAAAACACCAGCAAAAGCAAGCCACACAAAACACTCCAAACTCATTAAGGAAACATGGTTTTCTGCTGGGTCTTCCCCTGGTTCTTCTTTTGCTTGGAAGAGGCACTTTCAAACTCTGTGTCAATTTACCACACTAAAGTCACACTAAAATCAATTCTATTGGCACCTTTGACCCACCCCTTCAGTTGCAGACAAACAAGCACAGGAGGAGACAAACAAGCATACAAGGACAGCTCGAGCTTTAAGGGTCACCTGGGCAACCCAGAGTGAGCTCACCAGTAGTCCATTTATTTGGTACAATGTCATTCCCCCTCCATGGCTCCCAACATATAACATCCATTATTTAAGTTGTCAGAAACATTAAAAGCAGTTAGTAAGCACATCAAAGTTCAATAGATACATGGAGAGAGGGCAGGGAGTATTTCACTTTGCAAAACAGCACCTTAAACGTATAAAGTTTTGACAATTTCCTATTTTAGTCTTTCTTGTGTAGCCCTCTCCATTTGAAAAACCCTAAAACTGTTTTATTCTGTCTTTTCCTAGGTGCACTTTGCTTGCCCAATTATCTAAAAGACCTAAACTGTTTTGCCCCAAGTGCTATCTGAACCTTCCCACACCTCCCAGGCCCTGCATTCATTTCCCCCAGGCTTTTCCACTGATTTCACTTCTTTGATTGCTTCTCAATTTCTAGCCCACTTCAAAGGGAAGCCTGTATCAGATATCTGAAGCAAGTTTAAATTTTATGGATGATGGTACCAGAGAGACAGAAGGTTTAAAATGTTTGCATGCATCCCACTGACCTTGTATCCCAACACCACCAGGGGTCTCTCCTGAGTACCAAGAATAGCCACAGAGTGTGGCCCAAACTCCCCCTGCCCCCAGGGCCAAGTTATGGAAGCACTTTAGAGATATAAAACAATTCTGCTTTTCTTGCTGAGAAAAACAATTCTGCTTTTCTTGCTGAGAAGTCACATAATGCAGAGCACAATGTCAACTTCCGGAACCTCTTGATTTGCTGATTTAAGTTTTTAGAAGCCTCTGGACTCTGTGAGGCTGCATCCCCTTACTGTTCTACCCTTAGGGAGGGGAGGGCTGCTCCCAGTGACTCAAATCCTGTATCCTGGAGCCTGGAGATCTGACAATCACTGTCTCTGCTCTAGGACTCCCTTAGGGCCTGATTCTGGAACAAGCAGTCAACTGAACTTGGGCATCGTACTGTTATGTCATTCTGTCCTTCCTTGTTGAAGAACCCCACTTCCAGTCAAGCTGGAAACTAGCCATCCCCCACAACTCCTGGGAAACATCCTGCCTCTCAGTCCACCAGGTTTTTTTATGGTTGGCTCTTCAGCACAACCTGCAGTGCTTGGAGGATCAAGGGGTGCTGAGGATCAAACCAGGGGTGGTCCCATGCAAGGTAAATAAAGCCTTACCCTTATACTTTCTCTCTGAAGTCCCCACCCGGCTGTTCTAATACCTCAAAAAGCCATGTACCTGAGCTTTAAAATCCTCCTGTGGTCCTCATATAGTCTGGTGTGGAATTGGAAAGCTGGATATGAACTAGAGAGCTGTTGGCTTCAATCTGAGTGCTTGGTTACCATTGACTACTCTATTCCCTCCTATGCTGAGACATAGAGATAAATTCTAGAGGACCCAGGTGCTCTGCTTGCTGTATGGTTCATGGACCAACCATTGGTAGAAAATTAGAGGCATAGCACTCTTCCCAACACACTGAGTAGAGCATGCATGGAAGAAGATGCCTAGCCGATTCATGCACATGTCGTCACTTGAGGAACACAGGTCTCTTGTCCTATTCACTGGCCTCCACACTATCTTGATTTAACAACTGTGAAAATGATCTCCCAGATGGGGGATAACCTGAACCTCTAAGCTGCATCAGGTTCCATAAGCAAGAAACCAAGGCTTCAACATAACATGCCACCACCACCACCTCACCCCATCACCATGTCCACCCCAGCCACCCTTTATTTCTCCCTTAGAGTAATATCACATGGACAGTTGATATATTTCATATTTTACTCTGAGTTACTAAGCAAACCCAGAATCCATATGCTTGCCCCATCATTTCTCTACTTGTCAAAAACAGTGCTGTACAAAACAGTGGGTTCTTGACCATCCTGTTGAAGCCAACAGAGACCAGAGCAGCATCTGGAAATAAAGGAAGGTTGGCAAAAGTCTATTTAAAATGTGTTTATTTATCTCTAATTTGTATACATGTTTGAGTCTTCACCACCACATGCAAAGCTCTAGGCTGGATGAATCAGTTAAAGCAATTAAGAATATTGTGATTGGGATACACCCAGTTTTGTCTTCTAATTGGGGAAATGGATACTATCAATATATAATATCAATTCTTATTACTTCACTTCTTTACTACAGAATTGCCACATTTTTCTCCAAAGGAACCATTAATTAAGTCCATTCATCACTTGGATGAAATAGGCGCTGAGATTTCATTTTGAAGTTAAAACTAGAATCTAATTCCATGGTGGGAAAAAATAAAGTTTAAAAAATAATTATAGAATACTCAAACATTAGGAATATTTCAGTAGGTTGGTGCATTCTGATTGGAAGGAAGAATATTTGTAACTAAACCTAAGGGGTTTTGTGATTGTTCCTTTTTATTTTTCTTAGGATTAAAAATGAAATGTTGTGGAGTAAAATGAAATATTTCTTCCGTCTGCCAGAAATATTCTGGCAAACTGAGAGTATAAAAAGTGTGAGAACCAAGTAAATGATGTTGAATCCACATAATACATATGAAATCTACATCCTTAATATCTATTCATGGCTTATATCCCATAATAGAAAATAGCAACCCATAATCCTGAATCTTATTCTTACACACTTCTCAGGGCATTTTCATATATTACAATATTTCATGATATTTATAAAATATTAAATATAACTGTGGTCAGAGAGCTAGCTGCAGCTGGAGTGCATGCTTTGTGCTCAAAAAGATTTTGACTCTCACCATTGCATGATCACCAGTGCCAGAAGAGACCCCAAACAGTATATTAAACTTAGTAAAAGTATCTTATTTTTTAAATAATATACCATTCTAGTTATGCAGAATCTAAACACTCAGACTTTACTATATTTAAATGTAATAAACTAGTAATAAATTAATATTTGGGTGACCAAGAAGTATATAAACTACTTTTCAATTGAAAGATTGTTTGATAGCTTTAATTTATAAAGGAAACTTCCAAAAAAGAAGAAGTTCAAATGGCAAAGAGACATATGAAAAAATGTTCTTCATCATTAATCATCAGGGAGGTGCAAATCAAAAGAACAATGCAGTACCATCACACACCACAGAGACTGGCACACATTCAAAACAGTAAGAATAACTGGTGCTGGTGTGGAGGCAGGGAGAAAGGGACTCTCACCCACCACTGGTGGGAGTGCTGATTGGTCCAGCTCTTTTGGAAAGCAATACGGACATTCCTCTGTAAACCAGATATTGAGCTTCCATTTGATCCAGCAATACTACTTCTGGAAATATACCCTAGAGACCCAAAAACACATGGCAAAAAAGCACTATCTGTACTTTGTTATTCATCACTGCACTATTCACAATAGCTAGAATCTGGAAACAACCTAAGTGCCCTAGAACAGAGGACTGGCTAAAGAAACTGTGGTACATATACACTATGGAATATTATGCAGCTGTCAGAAAAGATGAAATTATAAATTTTACCTGCAAATGGATGGACATGGAGACTATCGTGTTGAGTGAAATTAGTCAGAAGGAAAAGGACAGATATAGAATGACTGCATTCATTAATGGGATATAAATAGATACCAGCATTTTACTAAGTGTGGGAAATGGTAATGTCAGACTAGAACTCACTATTGAATATACACAAAGAGACTTAAATGATAAACTCTAAATATCTGCAGGGCTAGCCACAATGTGTAAAAGAAGAGGGAGAGAGTTGCAGAGATAGAGAAACAGTGAGAGAAAGAGAGGAAACAGGGGTACCTGCTATTGAGGCAGCCTGGGGGTGGGCGGGAGGGTGTGGAGGGATGGGTGCTGGAACACTGTATTATCAAGAACCAATTATGAACACCTTTGTAATTATATGCCTCACAGTGGTATAATAAAAAATTTTTAAAAAAAGAAATAGGAGACAAAAGATAGCACAGTAGGTAAGGCATTTGCCTTATATGCATCCAACCTGAGTTTGATCCCCAGCACTCCATATGGTCCCCTGAGCTCACCAGGCAAACAAAATAAAAAAGCAAATAAAAATAAACAAAATAAACAAAACAAATAAAAACAAAGCAAAAAACAAACTTGAACCTAAAACAAAAATAAAATAAATACGTTTTTCAAAAACAAGCAGTACCAAGTCACTGATCAACTTTTATGCTTAAATTGAATCACAAATATAGAAAAATATTTCCAAGATTCTAATTATAGAAGCAAACAGTATGATAATATTAGAAATTATTAGAAATCTTCATTCAGAAAAAATCTCAATTCCTTAATTGTCAGGGAGCTCCGCCGGGTCCCCGACAGTGCTGGGAAGCGAGTTCCCTTCTACCTCCGAAGCTGGTGAGGAATGGATGAAAACTCAGGAATCTGATGCAGTTTTAAAAGGGTTTACTTATCACAGGTTCAGGCATACAAATCAGCAAAAGGAAAAGCCCGGTGCTTAGGATTCCAGGCTAGAACCCCAGCCACATGCAGGCCAAGATGGCGGCCACCACGTGTAAAGGCCTTGTAAAAAGGAGAAGAAGACAAGACTTCCAAGAAGGGTGAGCACTCACAAAGAGAGAGCCCACAAAGAAGCGCGGGAGAAAGGAAACAGGCTAGTTTTATACCCCTGCCACTCAGACCTTCCTCCCACTGTTATGGAAAGCAGGGAGGGTCAAATGCCCTTAGGTAATCCCTCCCTGCACCTCACCTAGGCCCTTTTGTATGCTAATGTTTTGAGCCAAGATCTGCCTGGAAATGCCTTTTTTAGGGTAGAGAAGGGGGGTTTCTGAGATGGCATGTCTCTGTACCAAAGACTAATACTAATGCCAGTTAAATATTTCTCCAAGCCTTCACAAGTCTCTTCTACTTCATTGTAGTTTTGTATTTTAGTTGCTTTTGAGTATATCATGGAGCCATGCTTGTTTGCTTGGAAGCAAACAGCATTTCTCTCTGGTCTAATTACTTAGGGGTCCTACGTGGCCAGGCAAATATGCTGGTAAGATCTAGCTAGTCCCACGATGATTGTGGTAGCATGGGAGAATATTTATACCATCTAGTACAGCATACATGGTCAGATAAACTGCCACATTTAGAATACCCCCCTTATCTACGAAGTGATTTGCAGGCGGCAATTCAGAGCAGATGCAGCGGCCCTTAGAGGAGTCCTACAACACTTAATTATTAGTTAAATTTCAAAAGAAACAAAAGAAGTATCTATAAATTACTGGAGACAATCAATAATGATAAATATATATCTTCACAATGGAATAAAAAAGTATTCTCATTAACTAGCAGTTAATAGCTGCTGTTATCACTATCTCTAAGACTACATAGGAAAAGAATGTAATAAAATTTCAAACATATATTTCCTTTTTCTTAAAGCTACAAGAAAAGTTGTCACATGTTATGGGACAAAATCAATAGAAGCAAAGGGGAAAATAAAACCTAGATTATGATATAATTGGCTTTGAACATGCACAATAGGTATAAATGTTCTCAATGTAAAAAATAAATGCAACTATGCCAAAGTTTGGTGGTGATTTCTAATACTATAGTAACAATCATTTTGCAATTCATAAATGTGTCACATCAACATGTTTTACACTGTAAACTTATACAGTATTATGTGTTAATTATATTTCAATAAAGTTATGGAGAGAATGTAAAAATCATGGCAGACTTCCAAAACACCAGTCCCCATGAAAACTGCAGTTTTTGACTTCTTTAATAAATGGGTTTATCACCTTACAAGGGGAAGGAAGGAAGGAAGGAAGGAAGGAAGGAAGGAAGGAAGGGAGGGAGGAGGGAGGGAGGAAGGAAGGGAAGGGAGGAGAGAGGAAGGAAGAAAGGAAGGAAAGGAAGGAAGGAAGGAGGGAGGAAGGAAGGAAGGAAGGAAGGAGGGAAGGAAGGGGAGGGAGGGAGGAGGGAAGGAGAGGAGGGAGGGAGGAGGGAAGGAAGGAAGGAAGGAAGGGAGGGAGGAGGAAGGAAGGGAGGGGAGGGAGGAGGAAGGGAGGAGGGAAGGAAGGAAGGAAGGAAGGAAGGAAGGAAGGGAGGGAGGGAGGGAGGGAGGAAGGGAGGAGGAGGGAGGGATGGAGGGAGAGAGGAAGGGAGAGGAGGGAGGGAGGGAGGGGGGAAAGGAAGGAAGGAAGGAAGGGAGGGAGGAGGGAAGGAAGGAAGGAAGGGAGGGAGGAAGGGAGGAAGGAAGGAAGGAAGGGAGGGAGGGAGGAGGGAAGGAAGGAAGGAAGGAAGGAGGGAAGGAAGGAAGGAAGGAAGGAAGGAAGGAAGGAAGGAAGGAAGGAAGGAAGGAAGGAAGGAAGGAAGGAAGGAAGGAAGGAAGGAAGGGAAGGAAGGAAGAGGGAGGGAGGGGGGAGGGAAGGAAGGAAGGAAGAGGAAGGAAGGAACGAAGGAAGGGAGGGAGAGAGGGAGGGAGGGAGGAAGGGAGGGAAGAAAGAAAGAGGGAGGGAGGGAGGGAAGGAGAGAGGGAGGGAGGGAGTCATAGGTTAGGTAATGTAGAGAAAGGAACAGTGTGCTAATCACTTGATCCCGTTATTCGGCAATTTGTTCAGGCGGGCACCAGTAACATTTCCATTTGTCCCTGTCATGTGCCAGTGTAGCCCAATGGCATCTGCTTGCTCCAGGAATACAAAGAGCCTCAAACCATTCATTCAAGGTCTTGAAGAATTTCTGACTATCTTGTAGGTGGGCAGCAGCGAGATCTTTTGATGTCCTTTGGGATCCAGTCGGTAATGGTTCTAGTCCAACGGTCATGTCCAAATCGCATTACATGTCCAGCCCATCTGTTTTTTGATGCCTTGGCAAACCAGACAGTATCCCTGACTCTGGATCATCAATGGAGGCTCAAACTCCAGATTCCTTCTCTCACTTGAGTGGGGTGTGATATTCCAAGTATAGCTCTTTGGATTCCTTTTTGGGAGACCCGAATAGCCTTCTCATCCTGCTTTCATAGGACCAGGTGTCTGAGGCATATGTTAATGCAGGGAGAATGGTGGAGTCAAATAGATGTGCCTGGAGCCAGAGGTTCTTTGTCCTTTTAGCTATTTCTTCAATCTCTTGAAGGTGTTCCATGCCGCTCTCTTCCTCCTGCACAGCTCAGGTGCTAGGTCGATCATCATGTTGACTTCTCGACCTAGGTACACATAACTGCTGCATTCAGAGATGTTTATTCCGTTGAGAGTGAATGGAGCATCTGGAATTAGTTTGTTTTTCATAATCATTGTTTTGTTGAGATTCAACTGTAGACCTACCTTTCCACAATCTTGGTTGAAGTCAGTCAGCATTTGTGCTGCTTGGCTAATGTTTAGTGTTATTAGAACGATATCATTGGCGAAACAGAGATGGTGTATTGCCGACTGTCTATCTTCACTCCCATTCATTCCCATTCTAATTTTCACATTATGTTCTCGATGGTGGCACTGAAGAGTTTTGGTGAAATGGTATCACCCTGCCAAACCCCTCTTTTGACATCAATGATCGTTTCCTCGTAGAATGGTGAGATCCTGGTGGTGAATTCATAATACAGCTCACGAAGGATCTTGATGTATTGAGTTGTTTGAATGCCCTGTTTGGCTAGGGTTTCAATGACCACTTTAGTCTCAACAGAATCAAAGACTTTCTTTAAATCAATGAACGTGAGACAGAGCAGCATCCTGAATGCCCTACAAACCTCAATGAGCTTGGTTACCATGAGGATATGGTTGATTGTGCTGAATCCTTTCCAGAACCCAGCTTGCTCGCATGGTTGTCCTTCATCTAATGTTTTTCCAATCCTGTTCAGGATGACTCGAGTAAACGGCTTGTAGATGACAATAATAGGAGATTGGGTGATAGTTGCCAATGTCGTGTATGTCTCCCTTCTTAAACAGTAGAACTGTCTTACTAGTTTTCCATTTGGAGGGAACCTTGCATTCAGAGGTTCACTACCAGAAGTTTCTATCTTCGTAGTCTAGGCACCAACATCCACATACAAGGAAAAGACATTGAGAAATTCTACATGGAACTAGAGGAGTTCTATAAAGAAGACCACACCTTCTACAAGATCATAGTCAGTGATTTTAATGCCAAGATAGGACCGAGATCAGCCAAAGAATTCCACATTGGGACCCATGGCCTAGAATGGAAAGAACAGGGTGAGAAACTATCTAAGTTCATCATGTTGACCAAGACCATTCATGGTAACTCACAGTTCCAGAAGGCTGAATCTAAACGTTGGACGTGGGGATCTCTTGGTGGACAGTTCCACAATGAAACTGACCACATTGCATTCAATTGACGGTTTTGCCTGACCAATGTTGCTGTCGTCCCAAAATTCCAAACAAGATCGGACCACCATCTCCTTTGTGCAAAATTCTACCTCACGGAATGGGGAGAAAGGCTGCAAAGTTTAAGAAGAGAACTCCCAGAATGACCACCAACTGGGAACTCATTGTCACCATAGCGGCAACATGGGAAGCGTCATCAACGAAGAATACAACCTACTGGTTCAGTACCTCCATGATTGTGGAAGGAATGCCAAGAGAGAAAAAGCCACAAAAGAGAGCCTGTCTTAAAAACTCTCAAGCTCGTTTGCCAGCATGGCAAGGCGTGAGCCTCAGGCAACCATAAGCTAACATCCAAACTCGCGAAGCAGTGCAGAGAAACAATAAAGGAAGACCTCAAAGAGAGAAGAGCAGAAATAATGGCAGATGCAGCCAAAGCCAGGAAATGCATTTGCAACACCTGCCTGTCCTTCGCCAACTATAAGGCCAACATGACTACCCTCCAACGTTCTGATGGATCTATCACATGTTCCAAAAAGGCAATGGAGATTACCCATGACTTCTACTCAGATCTCTTTGATAACCATATCCACCTGCCCACATAACAAATTCCGCAGGATAGATATGTCATTCCCAATGTTCTCCCTTCTGAAAACTGACATGTCATTTCGTCAGTAAAGAAGCGAAATGGCACTTGGCCCAGACAAAGCCAAACCTGGACACCTGAAGAATCTGCCATCAGTATACTCAGCAATACACTGGTTCGGCTTGTCACACACTAGTGTACTAATAATTATGGTAAATAATAACACCAGCATAGAACTGAACATTGAAAGTAGGCAGAGAGTTATACATGATAACCTCTAAATGTATGTATTGTAATCCACAATGTGTAAGAGGAGGAAGAAAGAGAGAGAGAGAGAGAGAGAGAGAGAGAAGTGAAAATTGCCTGCCATAGAAGCAGGCTGGGAGAGGGGGCAATTAGGGGAAATTGGTGGGAAATGGGCACTGGTGTAGGGATGGGTACTGGAACACTGTATGACTGAAACTCAAATGTGAACACTTTTGTAACTGTATATCTCATGGTGGTAAAATAAAAAAAATTTAAGAAACCAAATATTTCTTTTATAAATACAGAGATTGATGGCTTTCCTGATAACATAAAAGGTCCAAAGATCTAGTCACAGGTGTTTTAAAGCTCCACTTCATCTAATTTTATTATAACATTTTTTTCTAGTAAGGAATGTACTTACACTAAGGAAATGACTAAAAAGACACAAAATAATATGGCGATTCAGTTACAACCTAAAATCAGAAATAACTCTGATAAGTATATTTCTTGTCCATGATGAACATCAGGAAAAAGAAAATGGGAAGGAGGTGAGTGACATTTTCTTAAAGTAGATACTTTTCCAACCAGATGAAAGAATAAGAGAAGAGTTCCTTTCCATGGTCCTTTGTTTACAGGTCTACAGAATTGCTCCAGAATGGAAAAGCAGGGAGGAAGGTGTAAAACCAAGAGCCTCGGCTCTGATCGGAGTTTTCTTCTGAAAAGGAGGATTCTTTTGCAGATTGGTCTACTTAAACGAAGAAGCTTCAGATTTTATTGGACCTAAGTTTAGGCAGTTGGAAATAGCTTCTCAAAGCAAAGGGAACAAAATTATGCATGTAAAAATAAGCACAGGGTTCCTAGAAATAGTACAGGGATTAAGGAACTCACTTTGCATGCAGATGACCTTGGTTTGCTCCATAAAACCACTTACAGTCCCCTGACCACTGCTAGGCATACTCCCTGAGTACAGAGTCAAGTAAAGATACTGAGCACCACAAGGCCCGAGCCTGGCAAGCTACCCGTGTCGTATTTGATATGCCAGATACCAGTAACAATTATAGAGCTCATTCCCATGACCTGATGGAATGTTTTAAGGCTCTTTATGTTCCTGGAGCAAGCAGGTTCCCTTGGGCTCTACTTGCATGAGACAGGTCATATGGAGATGTTACTGGTGCCCACTCGAGCAAATCGAAGATGAACGGGAAGACAGTGACAGTGAAATAAAATAACAATAAGTACCAAAAGATATACTCAACTGAAATGAGCAAAGAAATCGTACATACCAAATTTTTTAAGTCTTACAAATACTAGGAACCTTCCAAAATCCAGTAATAGCATTTACTCTCTATTCTCTGACATATTGCAATATAATTGTTTTCCACATACTTTATTCATAATTATTTGTCTTTGTAAGGCTATTTAAAAAAAGACACTGGTTTCTGCTACTGGTTCCTGGCATGGTTCCCAAAAAGCTTGTCATTTGCTAAGTGCCAAGGGCATGAGCAGCATTTTTTGTCCTAATAGTAAATATTTGACCCTTGTCTCCAACACAGCTCCTGCAGCCCATGTAAGTTCTTGTGTGACAGTAGTTCTTTGACTGTAATGGACTCACTTTGAGTAAGCTCTTAGGTGATTTGAGATGAAGTTTTATCATGAGAAAGATAAAATTAGAAGATGAGAACTTTCTGCCCTGCCCTCCATTCTCTTGCAAAAGGGTGAAAGACTAAAAGTAGCATTAATAATCTATCACGTCCACATGATGGAGCTTCCATGCAATCACCCCAACAGTGCAGAATTTGACAAACATATCCACACTATGAATGTGATATGCCCCAACCACACAGAGACAGAAGCTCACACACTGAGGGCCCTCCCAGACCTCTTTCTCTGTGTCTGTTCCTGTAGTGCTCCTTCTGTATCCTTTATCCTAGTATCTTTAAATATACTGGTAACCCTAAGTAAGGGTCCCTGAGTTCTGTGAGCCAACCTGGCATATTAACCAAACACAAGGAAGGAGTCACAGGAAACTCTGATTTGTAGCTAGATTAAGCGGAGTTGTGGGTCACCTGGAGACCAATGATTTGTGATGGTACCCAAAGTTTGAGAGTACTGTTGGACTGAGTCTTTAACATATGGAATCTGGTATGAACTCCTAAAATGGTGTCAATATTGAGTTCATTATAGAATATCCAGCCGGAGAACTGCTTGGTATGATGGTAAAATCATACTTTGAAAATTGGAAGTATCAGAAGTAAAGTATCCTGTGTGCTTAGTAAAGCAGATACAGAGGAGCGCAAGAGAGACATACCTAATAGGAAAAAGTGTGGCTCAGAACCAGGAGTAAGCCCAGAATACAGCTAGATGTGGCCCCAACCTCCCACCCAAAGAGTATGCTCTGGTTCCAAACATAGCATCAGAATATATTGCAATGCTATTTAAAGAAGTGCAACAAAAACTCAGCAACAGGAGTCAAAGAGATATTACTTGGCTAGGGTGCTTGCATTGCAACAGCTGACCCAGGTTGGATCTCCGGCATTGCATAAGGTCCCCTAATCACCATCAGGAGTAATCTCTGAGTGCAAAACCCAAAGTCAGCTCTGAGCATCGCTGGGTGTGATCCCCAAACAAACACAAAAAATTCAGCAACAAATAGCATAAAATTCTCATTCTTGAAAAAATTTCAGCACCTTTCACTCAAAACATTTTACCCCAAATAGTTTGTCATTTGGTTAGTTTTTGGTTTTCTGGTTTCTGATTTCTAGGTCACACCCAGACAGAAGGGTTTCCTCCCTGTCTGTGTTCAGGAATCATACCTGGCAGTGCTTAGAGGACCATACATAGTTTCCAGGATTGAATCAGGGTTGACAGCATGCAAGGATCTCTCCAGCCCTGAACTAATTCTTACAGATAGAAAATGAACACATTAAAAGATTTTATAGAATCAACACAAAGAGTACAGAATACAACCCATAAAACATTTTACAGAACTCATCTCCAAGAACACTATCCTAAAAAAAAAAAAAAAAAAAAAAAATATATATATATATCCAGAAGAGACCAGTGTTCACTGTGGATACCACACAGACCTCATTCAGACAAGCCAGTTTCTTTTTGCCAGTTAAATAAATTCTACCCATCCACTACTTCTTAATGCTACTCTCTTCCATTCAAATCACTGGCTAGAAGATCCTATTGTTAAGTCTGGATGATGCAGCCATGCCCTGTTGGAGGACAGATTTAGCTAATCTGGGAGCTTTGTTGTTTTGCCCACACCCAGCTTAATCTTATTTAAGTCAAGATTCATTCTAATGAGACCTCTCTTCTATGTAAACACTGCTAGAGGGTGTGGCAGTTACAGAAGTCACCTTGATTGAATAACTTCTGACTTCTACATCTACTAAGACTTCTATGTTTTCTAGATTGGGCACAGCTCCTCTTTATACCCACTGCACCCAACGTGGGACAGTTAGAATTTACCAGGAGACTACCACCCTGGCTACGTTGAGACTATAGGAAGACTATAGGAAGGATCATACTAGTTTGCTCTAAGCAGGCAAGAGTGACCCTTTCAGTACATGAGAACAAGATACTCAGAATCACCCTGGTGCAGATAATAATAAGAAGGACCTTGTGGGTACCATCTAGATTACATGAAGCTCATGAAGTTAAGATGTATTACTTTATATCAGCCCTCTCTCTCCAGTGTTTTACATAAGAGATAATCTCCTTAGTCCTTGGCATAACCTTTGTTTATACCTGCAATAAGGTGTGGCACTACACTCTGTTTAGGGTTCTTTGTTGACATGACAACCTCCCGATTGGATTACTTTGGTGTATATAAGGGGCTGACTTGGGGCCCCTTCACCTTTTGCCTTTTGGTTCCTCAGCCTTCAGCTTTTTGGCTCATGCGGTTTTTGGCTTTTTGCTCTTTGGCCTTTTGCTTCTCCTGGGTAGTACTCAGCTCGGGTGAGATCCTTTCTCTTTGGTGGGAGACTTAGGCTCTTTTGTATGGTCTAAGTTCGGACCAGAGCTAAAGTTTGTTCATTATATTGGAGTGCTGTGGAAGAGCTTTTGTACTATTAAAAGCCATTTTTGGAACTGCACCGGACTCGTGAGTTTTCATCTGTTCTCCTGGCGTCCTCAGAGGTAGAAGACAACCTCAGTCCTGACACTGTCGGGGACCCCGGCGGCGTTCCCCGACAATGCCCTAACTGACAAAGTTCAGCTTTGGTTACAGAAAATATAGCTAAAAGCTATATAGGGGGCTGGAGAGATAGTACAGGAGGTATGGTACTGGCCTTGGATATTGCTGACACGGGTTTGATCCCCAGTACCATATATGGCCCTCTTGACACCATCAGGAGAGATGCCTGACTGCAGAGCAGGAGTAAGCTCTGGACATCACAGAATGTGGCCCAAGAACAAAACAAATTCACACAGTAGGAGAATAGTCAAGAGCACAAAGTAAACTCATATGGTGAAAAAAAGCAAATAACTAATGTTCATTGTTTCGCTCTTATTACACAAATTTGCAGCAGAATTGAATGTAGTGAAAAACATTTCATACTTGACCTGTTAAAACAGAAAGTGTTCATGAGAGATCTACAACTCAAATACATTTTTCCTTTCTTTTCTTGTCTTGTCTTGTCTTTTCTTTTTTTTTAACTCTTCGTTTTGGAGTCACACTCAATGGTGCTCCAGGCTTACTCCTTAACTCTATGCTCAGCGATTATGCCTAGCAGTACTTAATGATTATATATGATCGCTGAGATTGTACAAAGACAGCCATGTGTAACATAAAAGGCCTTACCTATTGCACTGTCTTTGACCTCTCACTTTTCTTCTTAGAAGGAAGTAAAGAGAAACTTCAATAAAGAATGTTCAAACTACGACATCATTCATTAAATTAACTAAGTTAATCAATTTGGGGTTTATTTTAATTACTGAATACTTGCAAAATTGACTTATTTAGCCAATATTTTTCAATGCCAGGATGTTCTCAATCCATAACAACAAGTCACAATGAATGCGCATTTAATCTATATCACTGATGGGATAAAATGGCCAGAGATAAAATGGCCCAGCAGGTAGGGCGTTTGCCTTGCATGCAGCAGCCGGCCCATGCAAGCCTGGGTTTGATCCCTGGCATCCCATATGGTCCCCCGAGCACCGCCAGGAGTAATTCCTGAGTGCAAAGCCAGGAGAAACCCCTGAGCATTGCCGGGTGTGACCCAAAAAAAGCAAAAAAAACCAAAAACTTGAGAGCTTGATGAAGAGAGTTGATTAGGAGAATCATCATTTAATCTGTTCAATTAAATGTCTTGGCAAAAATAAATAGATTCTCTTTTCCTTCACTGTATCACTGTATCACTGTCTTCCCATTCATCATTGATTTGCTCCAGCGGGCCCCAGTAACATCTCCATATGTCCTGTCTCATGCTAGTAGAGCCCAAGGGCATCTGTTTGCTCCAGGAACATAAAGAGCAACAATCCATTCCAGAATGAGGTCTATAATTGTTACTGGTATTTGGCATATCAAATACAACACGGGTAGCTTGCCAGGCTCTGCAATGCAGGTAGCATACTCTTGTAGTCATCTCTGAGTCCAGCATTTATTGATGAACCGCAAGGAGCCAGGCTGTGATAGGCTGGTCTGCTGGGTGGAGTTCTGATGAGAGGGAAGTCCTGATGTGGAAAATGGAGGCCCTCATGGAGTGGGGGTCATCTGGCTTGTTGCAAGGCTCTGCTGGGGTGGCGGGCCAGGGCTAGAACCCTGCCATCCCTCCTGGGCGCCTCGTGAGCGGCTGGGCATAGGGAGAGCAAGTAGCAGCTCTGCCCCATGTCTGTGAGTCTCTGGCCTGGCATATCTGAGCTGGATTTAAAAAAAGACTGCTGCAGGGTGGAACTCGATGAGCTGGGCTGTGATAGGCTGGTCTGCTGGGTGGAGTTCTGAAGAGAGAGAAGTCCGGATGTGGAAAATGGAGGCCCTCATGGAGTGGGGGGTCGTCTGGATTGTTGTAAGGCTCTTCTAGGGTGGCGGGCCAGGGCTAGAACCTGCCATCCCTCCTGGGCGCCTCGTGAGTGGCAGGGCACAGGGAGAGCAAGTAGCAGCTCTGCCCCATGTCTGTGAGTCTCTTTTCCTTATCCAAAGCAATTATTTGAGGTGCCAAAGAGATAGTATAGGGTTAAGACACATGCTTTGAAGGTGGCTGGCCCAGATTTGATCCCTGGGACCACTTATGGTTCACCAGTAACTCCAGGGCTGATCCCTAAGCTCAGAGGACAGAAACTAGTCCTGAGCACTGCTGTATGTGGCCCCTAAACAAACAACAGATAAAAGAAATTTTGGTAGTATTTTCTGTATTTCCTTGATACCAAAAGATAAAAATACCCATAGTTTAGAGAACCGTAGATTCTACCAATTAAAACAAGAATCAACCACTCAGAAAAATTTATATTTATTAAATTCCTTACAAAAATAGCAATACTTTTCTTGTATTTGTCCCCTAGCACCACAAAGTTCCCCTGGGCACCACCAAGTTAGACCTGGATAATAACTGGTACTTCAGGGCCTACGCAGTGCCACATGCTTGGGCCTAGCACTGAACCATCGGTCTGGTCAGCCTGGTTCTCTTGGAGACCCCCAGGCTCCCTGAGCACCACTTTAGATCCCAGCCTACTGCTGCAAGCAAAAGATTATCCTGTGTCATTAATGCCTTACACTGCCTTTCACACTTCCACCTCATAAAACATAAAAATTGTGCTAAAATTTGTATTGATCCATGTCCCACATTTTGGCTATAGAATTTACAAGGGATGTAATAATTATCTGAGATTTATCCATATCATTCAATAACTGAAAAGTCATAATACAGAATTTTTTTTTTTTTTTTTTGCTTTTTGGGTCACACCCGGTGATGCTCAGGGGTTACTCCTGGCTCTGCACTCAGGAATTACTCCTGGCGGTGCTCAGGGGACCATATGGGATGCCGGAGATCGAACCTGGGCCAGCACAGGCCGGCGCGTGCAAGGCAAACGCCCTACCCGCTAGGCTATCGCTCTGGCCCCTAGAATTCTTAAATCTCATCTCAAACATGGTCTCCCTGTACACTCAGAGTGTCTGGCTCTCAAGACCTTCCAACTTGGTTCCCTGTTGAATCTGACTTTATCCATATGAAATTCGACATAAGAGAGGCAAACTTAGTTTCTCCAGAACTACACAGCTCCCAAAAAAATGTTCTTTATTTTCTGCCCTAAAGAGTCTATGGATCAGGGGCCGGAGCGATAGACCAGCGGGTAGGGCGTTTTGCCTTGCACGCGGCCGGCCCATGCCGGCCGGGATTGATCCCGGCATCCCATATGGTCCCGTGAGCACTTCCAGGAGTAACTCCTGAGTGCAGAGCCAGGAGAAACCCCTGAGCATTGCCGGGTGTGACCCAAAAAAAGCAAAAAAAAAAGTCTATGGATCAGATTCATAGTGACCTTTTCAAATGAGTCTGTTCTCCCTTCTCCTTTAGTCTCATTTCTTTCCCTTCATTCATTCTGGAATTCAGTCTCCTGAGGACTAAAATATGAAGGTAGTTCTGGAAATCCACAAGCAGTTGGGAATAAGGGAGTACGATGGGGGGGAAGAAATCTGAAAAAGAGGGGCAAAGTGGGAACAACTCCCAGTATTTTGCACTACAGAGAGGTCAAAATGTGGGCTACAAATCAAATTTGTCCTTGGCTGGATCCCCAATTATAAGATACCTGAGCCCAGGGGCTTTAGAGCATCTGTCTGCCATTTGAGCCCAGAACAAGCTGTCTGGATATTGAGACTGGTCCTCCAATTAGCAACAATTGAGCTCAGGATGAGAGCTGTGCTATCCTTTTTCCTCTCCCTCAATTTTGTTATTCTAGCAGCTGTCATCACCATTCACATCCACTCACGGACTATACAGAGCAAAGGAGCTCCATTCAACTTTTGAATCCAGATTAACTCTGCAGCCCAGCTAATGTGAATTTATGGAAACCAATGGTAAATATAAATGCTAACTGCACTCCCACTCGCCATGGGATGTTAGTAGATATTTACATTTAGAAATTTAACACATCCTGGCCTTAATCCAATACTTTCCACCATCTTCTAAACAGCCCCAGTTTTCTAAACCCTATGGTTAGCATGTATAAAGAGTGTACCAAAAGGGGGAAGGAATGTTAGGAAGTGGTTATAAATATAAACCACCTTTTAAGATCTACACATGGATTTGTTAGTAAATTTACAGAGTTGTATATGCTAGGGCTAAATTTTTGCCTCTATGCTTTGAAACTATCAGAAGCATCAGGAAAATGATTCATTTTGTTGCCCTCCACTTCCACATCACCTTTCCTGACTCTGGAGTTAAGAGGAAAAGTCAGCCAATCAAGACTGAAATGCTATCATAACTGAGTCATTCTCCAGAATTCACCACCAATGAAATCTTTGCTTTCCTGTCTAAATTTTAGACTAATTTGCCCATGTTTAGTCCCTCTAAAAATTTCATTGGGACGGAAATTGGGCTTAGATTGCATTAATATATAGATACGTTTGGGGGAGATTTGACAATTAAACAATGTTAGACTTCTGATCCATGAACATATATGTATCCTCCGACCTTTTAGATCTGTCTTCACTCCTTTCAGGGGGTTTGTAACTCTAACTTTATGAAATGCACTCCTGCCAGTTTTGTGTCTATGGTAAATGAAATCTTTAAATTTTTGCTTTCCAAACTTTGGCCTGAGACAAATAAACCACCTTCCACCTTGAACACACTTGCCTGGGTACGAGTTCCCCAGTGGCCCACCTGCCCTCCCCCCATTGCTCCAACCTATTCTGTTCCCCTCGTTGCTCCTATATCTTTGTTGCATCTGTAGTTAAAAATCTCCTCGAGCAGAAAAAAAAAATCTAATCCAGTCTCTTGCCACTAGTTTGCTGCCAGTTGCTTGACTTTCGTTTTGTTCTTTTTTTTTTATGGTGGGAAAGCATGTACAGGAATCCTGGGGTTGGGAAGCTCTACAGTAAGAAAAACGTTCATATCAGCATTCCCGCTGTCTTTAAGGGAGACATGTTAGAAATGTACATTCACTCCCCATGGTTGCTGAAGGTGGTTGCTAAAATAACCCTTTGCTGCTTTGATTCTCTGTGGAAATGATATTATTATTATACCTAGTGTAGGAGACACTGGCCAGGTAGAACCAAGGAGACAAGAAAGGGAAACAAATTATCAAGATCTCGCATTTATATTTCAAAGTCAAAGTGAGGTATATCAATGTAGGGGCTGGAGAGATGGGACAGGAGTCAAGACATTTGTCTTGGACCAGTCCATCTCCAGCAAAACTAGTTCCCTGTGTCCTGGCAGAAGTCATCCCTAAGCATAAAGCCAGAGGAAACCCTAAGTATCACCAGGTGTGGCCCAACCACGCCCCTCCAAACAGAATGTATGTTAATCTTTTTCCTAGCAGATAATTGTTTTCTTCAGTTACCTATAAGAATGAACCAAGAACCAAGGAAGGGGCTTCTGTCTGTCTGTCTGTAGTATCCTTGAAACAACATTCATTGAATACAATCTCAGATCGTTCAGCATTGATGAAAGGGGGGACACTCCTTTCTACTTCCCCCAGACCCACCTATACACTCATACTTGGGGACACACTGCACACACACAAGTGCACACACACACAACACACACATACAGGGGCACATAACACACATATACTCACAACACACATACACGCCGCACACAACACAGACAGAGTCCCTCACTCTCACACACTTTTATGCTCACATGCAAAGTCAGACAGGACCAAGCAGCTTCTGAGCACCTGAGCTCTCTAGCCCTCACAGTGGCGAGAGACGTGCAGGAAACTGCTCTGTCAGGGACGGCTGATGAAGTTTTCTATCTTGGGAAAACATGCCTCTGCACCCTCAGCCTTTGATCCTAATTTTCATTCAGATTACAGAGACTCCTCTTCTGTGGACAAATTTACTTCCTGACTCATATTTGACATTTGCATTTCTACTCTATCAGCTCTTACCTTTGTGCCCTTCAAAGTGGAATCATTCCACAAGGCAAAAAGCAAGCCTTTATGGAGCACATAGAAAATCTCCAGATGATTTCATAAAGCCAACCTCGTCCTCACAGCAGCACCTGAGACAGATACCATTAAAATCCCTCTTGAAAGAAATGAAAACCAAAGCAGAGAGACTACTCATCCAAGGTGTCACAAAGCAATGCCACAGGGATTCATATGCAAGTCACCTCTTTCCTTAGGCATTAATCCTAACCACAAAAGTCTCCCTGTATGTATACAAAAGCTACTACCAGCTTAATCTAAATAACTGTCTTTTATGCCTTTCACTCTCCGACAATTCAATTCATCAGCAATATTGTCACAGACATTTGGTGCCAGATGCAGAATCACTACAAATACTTTGGCCACCAGGAGTCTGAGTGATGATTTACTCCTGCCCCCACTCCTGGACATCTCGCTAAAAATTGCCAGAATCGAAAATGGGCAAAAGAAAATAAGGGAGCAAGAAAAGGAAGGGCAGAGTGAGACATCTATAGTCTTGCATAAAAAGTCTTCTTACATCCTAGAACAATGACCTACAAACTCACAGAGATAATAATGAGACACAGAGCAGTGAGAGATGGGAGATAAAAGTGGTAAGAACAATCAAGAAAAACTGAGAAGGTAATTCAACACAAATATGAAAAAATGTCTAGTACATACACAAAACAGCTGAGCTGGAAGAGCTGAAAGAAAATGCTTCTTGAAATTCAGGTAAAAGAGGAACTGTACAGGTACATGAGAAAGGGAACTAGATGTGAAGACATATATAGGTGTGTATATATATATATATATATATATACACACACATATAAATACATATATATACACAGATATATGTATATATGTATAAATGTGTGTATATATATACATATTTATTCCTACAGCAGGTGGCAGAGAGGAAACAGGCTTGTCTACTCCCAGGGCTCTGCCCCATGTGCCCTGGATGGTTGATTGTCTGACATAGAAAAGGACTGGGCCCCCAGAGCCACAGCAGAACCTGGCAAGCTCCCTGTGGTGTATTCAATATGCCAAAAACAGTAACAATAATGGACCTCATTCCCAAGTGTTGGATGACAGGTTTAGCTAGTTTGGGAGCTTTGTTGTTTTGCCCACTCCTAGCTTAATCTATTTAAGCCAAGGTTCATTCTAATGAGACCTCTCTTCTATGAAAACACTGCTAGAGGGTGTGGCAGTTACAGAAGTCACCTTGATTGAATAACTTCTGACTTACACATCTACTAAGACTTCTATGTTTTCTGGATTGGGCACAGCTCCTCTTTATACCCACTGCACCCAGCGTGGGACAGTTAGAATTTACCAGGAGACTACCACCCTGGCTATGCTGAGACTATAGGAAGACTATAGGAAGAATCATACTAGTTTGCTTTAAGCAGGCGAGTGTGACCCTTTCAGTACATGAGAACAAGATACTCAGAATCACCCTGGTGCAGATAAAAAATAAGAAGGACCTTGGCTAGATTACATGAAGCTCATGAAATTAAGATGTATTACTTGTATCAGCCCTCTCTCTCTCTCTCTCTCTCTCTCTCTCTCTCTCTCTCTCTCTCTCCTCTCCCAGTGTTTTACATAAGAGATAATCTCAGATTGGTCTTTGGCATAACCTTTGTTTATACCTGCAATAGGGTGTGGCACTGCTCTTCTACACTCTGTTTAGGGTTCTTTGTTGACATGACCCTCCCTGTCACAAATCTAATTTTGTGTAACTTTGGTGTATACAAAGGGACTGACTTGAGGCCCCCTGGGCCTTTTTGCTTTCCGCTTTTGGCTCCGCGTGCTTTTGGCTTTTGGTTTTTTGCTCTTTGGCCTTTTGCTCCTTCTTCTTAGGTAGGACTCATCTTGGGTGAGATCCTCTCTCTTTGGTGGGAGACTTAGGCTTTTTTGTATGGTCTAAGTTCAGACCAGAGCTAGGGGTTTGTTCATTATATTGGAGTTCTGTGGAAGAGCTTTTGTACTATTAAAAGCCTATTTGGAACTGCACCGGACTCGCGAAGTTTTCATCTGTTCCCCGGCGTCCTCGAGGTAGAAGAGAACTTCTGTCCTGATACAGTCAGGGACCCCAGCGGCTTCCCTGACATCTGGCGTCCCTGAGTGGGCCCCTATGCCTTTAAATTATATAGCCCCTATGCCTTTAAATTTATGGGGTCGAGACATGCTGGAGCAGTGGGGAGCAGTGATTCACATACCTCGTCCAATCCCCATCGGGCACCTGTTCCAGCTCTCCTTAATAAGCGTAACTCAGGGAGTAACCCTTTTTAATTGGGGGCCGCTGTGGTTAAGCGCCCATCACCTATCCGCATTCAGTGGAAATCTGACAAACCTATATAGACACCACAGTGGCCCCTCAATATCAAAAAGTTAGAGGTGCTGACAAATCTAGTGGAAGAACAGTTGAATTTAGGACATATTGAGCCATCGTTTTCAGAATGGAATTCCCCAGTTTTTGTGATACAGAAAAAATCAGGCAAATGGCAGTTGCTGATTGACCTAAGGAATGTCAATTCCACAATGATCCCCATGGGAACCCTGCAACCTGGACTCCCTCCCCAGCAGCTATTCCTAAAGATTGGCCACTAATTATCATAGACTTAAAAGACTGTTTCTACAACATACCTATCCACCCAGATGATCATAAAAGTTTTGCATTTTCAGTTCCTTCCATCAATCATAAAGGTCCTTTATGTAGGTTTCAATGGACAGTATTACCACAAGGAATGACTAACTCACCAACAATGTGTCAACACTTTGTTGATGAAGTTTTGAGAAATACGCGTGTTAAATTTCCCAATGCATATATCATCCACTACATGGATGATAACTTGCTAGCCTGTGATAATTCCAAAGATCTCCAAAATTTGTATAATGAAGTAATGACAGTTTTACCCGAGGCTGGTTTACAAGTAGCTACGGAAAAAAAATCCAGATGCAGCCTCCATATGAATATTTGGGCTATGCTCTTGAACAAAATACAGTGCGTACTCAAAAAATTTCCATTAGTCAAAAAAGGGCTCAAAACCTTGAATGATTTTCAAAAACTGCTGGGAGATATCAACTGGATATGCCCCTCCCTTGGGATTCCTAACTGTGAGCTCAGTAACTTGCTCCACACCCTTGAAGGTGATCCTGCTTTGACTAGGCCAAGGCAACTAATTCCTAAAGTTCAGAAGGAATTAGACTTTTTCATGGATTGGCTTCAAAAATCTTACCTCTCTAGATTTAGTCCCTGAGAAAAGGTATGGTTATTGGTCTTCAACACTCCCAAGTCTCCAACTGCTGCTACAGCCCAATTATCTGGACCGTTAGAATAGGTTTACTTACATAACAAGCAGAATTGTACTGCTACACCTTACCTTGAGATGATAGCCAATCTTATAATTAAGGGAAGATCAAGAACCCAAGTATTACTTGGACATGATCCTCATGTAATTGTACTACCTGGCCCTAAAAAAAGAAATTGAAGCTGTTTTACCACTCTAAAACTAGTGTATTCTCCAAACTTATAACTTTATTTTTTTATTTTTTTATTTGCTTTTTTGGGTCACACCCAGCAATGCTCAGGGGTTACTCCTTGCTCTTCTCTCAGGAAGCGGAGTACTCCTTGTGGTGCTCCGGGGAACATATGGGATGCTGGGTATCGAACCCAGGTTAGCCGCATGCAATGCAAACACTCTACCCACTGTAGAGTCCCCAAAGTTATAACTTTAGAGATCAGAACCTGAAAGTCAGCTCTTGTCTCTATCAGACCATTTCTCCTCAACTGCAAGTGAGAATTTTGAGAGCTTCCTACTTATAGATATAACTTCTAATATTTATTTTGAAGAGGGGTCAAAACAGGATTTGAGACACTCATTGGAAGACTTATAAAAGAAATACTGGGGCTGGAGCGACAGTACAGTGAGTGAGGCATTAGCCTTGCACGTGGCCGACCTGGGTTTGATCCCCAGCATCCCATAAGGTCCCCCAAGCACTGCAGGACTAAGTCCTGAGTGCAGAGCCAGTAGTAATTCCTGAGCATTGCCAGGCGTGACCAAAAAGGAAAAAAGAAAAAAAGAAAAGAAATACATAAGCTGTGTTTACTTGGCTACAATATTCTGGTTTTTTCCACGACACGTAAATGCTTTCCTTATTATTATTTCTGCCACATCCCACTTTCACACATTTTTCAGATGTTTTCTATTTGAGTAACTACAAAATTATCAAAAGAGTTAACATCACATACAGATCACTGTCACTGTATCACTGTCTTCCCGTAGATCATCGATTGCTGGAGCGGGCACCAAAGTAACACCTCACACGCCCTGTCACATGCGAGATAGCCAAGCGACATCTGCCTGCTCCAGGAATATAAAGAGCCTCAAATCATTCCATATATGTAAGGTATGCACATACATATATACTTGAAATTTTTTATTTTTAATCACTTGATCACTTGATCACTTGAATCCCAAGTATTCATCGATTTGCCTCGAGCGGCGCCAGTAACATTTCCATTGGACCCTATCACGTGCCAATGTAGCCCAATGGCATCTGGTTGATTCAGGAATATGAAGAGCCTCAAACCGCTCCTTCAGGGTCTTGACAAGGAAGTCTGACCATTTGTAGGTGGGCGGCCACGTGATCTTTTGACATCCCGTGGGATCCAGTCGGTAACGGCTCTAGTCCAGCGGTTGTCTCCAAATCGCATTACATGGCCAGCCCATCTGATTTTCGATGCCTTGGCAAACGAGACAGCGTCCCTGATTCTGGAAAGTGACAGAGGTCAGAACTCCAGATTCCTTCTCTCACTTGAGTGTGGCGTGATATTCCAAGCATAGCTCTTTCGATTCCCTCTCTGGGAGACCCAAATAGCATTCTCATCCTGCTTCGTAGGGCCCAGGTCTCTGGAGGCATATGTTAATGTAGGGAGAACGGTGGAGTCAAAAGAGATGTGCCTGGAGCCAGAGGTTCTTTGTCCTTTTTAGATATTTCTTCGATGCCTTTGAAGGCATTCCTTGCCGCCTCTTCCCTCCTGCGCAGCTCAGGTTTTAGGTCATTCATCATGTTGACTTCTCGACCTAGGTACACATAACTGCTGCATTCAGAGATGTTTGTTCCATTGAGAGTGAATGGGGCCTCTGGAACTAGTTCATTTTTCATAAACATAGTCTTCTTTAGATTCAGCTGTAGGCCTATCTTTCA
>JAJIBD010007860.1:0-53080 GCA_021461705.1 Cryptotis parvus | reverse complement strand
TGTGATATGTTAATTTTGTCAACTACATTTATTTTAATAAGGAAAGATGAGGTTTAGGAAAGAAATACCCTTCTACCTTGGAATCTAACTGAACTCAAATGTTACTAACCTAAGGAAGTTTGTTTAAAAGGAAATCGGTGGACAAAAGGGGTTGGGTTAGCAAACTCACAGAATATCTCTCATATTCAAAGGGACATTCACAATTGTGTGATCAGAGTTCCTTGACTTCTTTAAAACACAAAACTTCTTGGATCTTGACTCCTTTTTTTCTTTTTTTTTTTTTTTGAATCAAAACCAGGAGAATTAAACAGTGGACTAGAAACTCTTAGATTGAGTCCTCACTTTGGCTTGATCACTGGCTATATGATGTGCCTTTTCTGTATCTTGGTTATTCTTAGAAACAAAGAGAGAGAACGATGGAAGCATTTCATCAATGTGTGTGAGTGTTGTGTGTGTGTGGGGTGGGTGGCTGGGTGGGTATATGTAAGTACAAGGACCTCATCCAAGAGGAGTATTTGTTTAAGCTATCAGTTGCATCTGCAGGCCTGAATGGAAAACATATAAAGCTTTTATAAGCATATATATAGTATGTTCAGGTTCTGATCAAAGAGAGATAGGAGTGAATAAAACAGACATGATTCCTGATACTGGTATGTAATTCCTTTCTTTATTTCATTAAGCCTTCATTCTCTCTTGAACATATTTTTTCTTTTCTCTCTATTTTAGAGAAATGTCTTGCCTACTTCCATCCCAATTCATGTTCCCATTCATTCTTCTGCAGGAACAAAAAGTTATATAGAACATTAACAGAATACCTTTGGGATAAGGGTGGGCTCATGGTGAATAGGCAATGTGTGTGTGCTTATTGGAGGAACTATTTATATAGAGCAGGTAATCAAGGACACTTCTTTCAGTAGGTTCCCTCTCTTTGCTGCTTGAACAATAAATAATAACAAAGACCTAGAATGAGGGGCCTTTCAGGTAGCAAGATTAGGCAGAGCAAGACCCCAAATAGGGTAGGAGCTTAGTGACTTCTAGAGAGAAGGTCTTAGAGCATCTAGAAGGTAGTAAACAAAGTTGAAAGTAGTAAATATATCTAAAAAGGTGGACAGTGACAGGTCCCTTCTGTAATGCCTGCTCATTAGGAAGGGGTGAAGTACTTCATTTCAGCACTTACTATAGAGTGACAGTTGGGAAGTTTGCTTTTTTGCCAAAGAAATGATGCTACATATTTTTGTCTTGTTTTGTGGTTTTAATTTATCAAGATGCTGTGTGGAAACAGACTCTAACAATGACTAAGAATCCTAGATAGGAGGCAAGGTCCTAGATAGGAGAGCCTGTTAAAGTAACTCTGCTAACATGATGGTAGTAGTGGAAGTAATGGAAACCAATTGGGGCCGCGTTACAGAGCGGGGAGGGACAATACTTCCTAAGGAGGGTTATACCTCTAATACATTGGTTCATAAAATTTATCATGATCCTATCGAGTTCCCTCGCTCCCCTGACTGGAATGATACTAACTATAAAGTAGCAGATACTTAGAGTGACCTAGTATAAGCTATGAGGATGCTTTGTCTCAATGAACCAATGGATGTTTCATGGGGTAAATATCCCTGAAAGGAAAATAAAAGAAATATTGGAGTATTGAGACAAACTGAACTTTCTGCTGCGGATTCTTTTCTGCTTTCTCCCCTCTCAAATTTGTTCCTGAGCATGGTACATTCAGTTTGGCTGTAGTGGAAACAACTGTTTTAAGCAGGGAGGTGAATCCAATTTCCATGACATTTTGCGCATGCAGATTTTGGCATTCAAATGAATTGTGAGTGCAATTAATAAATGGCAGCATTATTTTGGAACACATGAGTGCATTATATTCTCAGGAAATGCAATCTACCTACCTTTTAGTAGCTAAGCTCTGCCTTCATTTCTATTTAGTGATGTCACTGTGATTTTGGATGCATATCCCTTGACAGAATTATATTCTTTATTAAGATGGATAGTAAGATGTAATTCTTTCTTGCACAAACCCAAATAATAGGATATGTCCATCCTGAAAAATTTAACATTTCAAGTTTGAGATCTGAAAATACCAAGTTTAGATCTGTTATAAACCTGCTAGGAGTGTTTTTAGGTATATTTTGATTTTAGCTTGTCAGTATTTTTTCTTGTACACACTACCCTTCAGGACATTTGATGTCTTAGAGATTGGATACATCAATTTGGTGTCTATCTTAGTCTCTTATTCCATGCAAGGTACTATGCTAGCCACTGTGCATAGGTTAACAACCACAAACAATGACATTTTTATCCTCTACCTAGCTATTGACTAGGTAGGCATGGTTATTACAGAAGAGGTTGTTTAACAGCTGAAGAATTTAAAAAAAACTATGAATAAGTTTCACAATAGACAACTGAGATTGTGATTACTTATAACTGTACCTCACAAAAAGGTGTTTTAGGTGTCTTGTTAAATTACATAATTCTGAATGAGCAAGTCTGAAAGGTGTAAGATGGAGACAAGTTTCTCCTTGAGGTTAGGCTGATGTTCCTAGCCAAAGTTTGAGTAGCCAGGGTTATATTTGTGACCTCAAACTGTCTAGAGGCACTCTGAGACACTAAAATAAATTCACAGGGCTACTAAGGATACATATATATACTTAGTATAGTGTTTGGGGGTTGAACCCAGGTATCCATACATTCAAGAGATAAATGTACTCCTGCCACTGAGACCCATCCTTAGCTCCAAGAATACCCTTTAATATCAATATATAAATTAAGAGGCTGAGAGACATTACAGGAGAATATGGCTCTTGCCTTCCAGGAACAACTTTAGTTAAATTCTGGAGCACTGAAAATGATCCCTCAAGCATTTTTTAGCGGCCATTCAACTTCAGAGCCAGGATTGAGCCCCAAGCTCCACAAGGTGTAAGCCAAACCCCCCTCTTCAATATATGTAATATAAGATAGACTTATTAAGTTATTTAGACTTACTCTGGTGATTCTTTCCCAATAAATGGTAAAAGTGTTACCAGTGCCTGATATATCTGGATATTTATTAACTCCTTATCAGATGGGTATTAGGTGAATATTGCTTTCCCATTCTGTAGACTGCCTTTGTATCTTAGTCACTGTTTATTTTGAGGTGCAGAAGTCTTTTGGTTTCATACAGTCCCATATGTTTATCTTTCTTCTAGTTGCTTTGTTAGTGATGTTTCACTTTTGAGGATGCCTTTAGCTTCAATGTCATGCATGGTTTTTCCTATATTTTCTATATTTCCTATGTTTTCCTATATTTTCTTCAATGTACTTTATGGATTCAAGTCATTCTATTATAAAACTGGAACTAACATAATATTCAGTTACTTTATTTTTTAAAGAATTCCCTTATAGCCTCTAAGGTTCATCAATAAATGCTAGATTTAGTGATGACTACAAGAGTATGCTACCTGCACAGCAGAGCCTGAGCTACCCATGTCATATTTGATATGCCAAATACCAGTAACAATTATAACCTTGCATTCCCATGACCTGATGGAATGGTTTGGCTCTTTATGTTCCTGGAGCAGGAGGTGCCTTTGGGCTCTACTTACGTAGGGCAGGTCATATGGAGATATTGCTGTGTACCCTTGAGACAAATCGATGATGGCGGGGAAGACAGTATAGTCTCTTCAACAAGTGGTGTTGGGAAAACTGGGCGTGACATGTAAAAATAATGAATTTGGACCTCTGTCTAACACCATACACAAAAAATCAGATCGAAATGGATTAAAGATCTCAATATCAGACTTGAATCCATAAAAAGTACATTAAAGAAAATATAGGAAAAACCCTGCATGACATTGAAGCTAAAGGCATCTTCAAAAGTGAAACATCACTAACAAAGCAACTAGAAGAAAAAGATAAACATATGGGACTATATGAAACTAAAAAGCTTCTGCACCTCAAAAGAAACAGTGACTAAGATACAAAGCAGTCCACAGAATGGGAAGAAATATTCACCCAATACCCATCTGATAAGGGGTTAATATCCAGGATATATCAGGCACTGGTAAAACTTTACAAGAAGAAAACAAACAACCCCATCAAAAAAATGGGGAGAAGAAATGAACAGAAACTTCAACAAGGAAGAAATTCGAATGGCCAAAAAAACATATGAAAAAATGCTCATCATCACTAATCATCAGAGAGATGCAAATCAAAACAACAGAGATATCATTTTACACCACAGAGACTGGCACATATCAAAGAGCAAAAACAACAAGTGCTGGCGTGGATGTGGGGGAAAGGGGACACTCATCCATTGTTGGTGGGAATGCTGGCTGGTACAGCCTTTCTGGAAAACAATATGGACATTCCTCCAAAGACTAGAAATTGAACTCCCATTTGACCCAGCCATACCACTCCTGGGAATCTACTCTGGGAGGGCCAAAAATGCGCATCGGAAACACCATCCCTACTTTTATGTTCATAGCAGCATTATTCACAATAGCCAGAATCTAGAAACAACCAGAGTGCCCAAAGAATCGATGACTGGATAAAAGAAGCTTTGGTACATCTACACAATGGAATACTATGCAGCTGTTAGGAAAAATGAAGTTATAAAATTTGCCTATAAATGGATGGACATGGAGAAGATCATGTTGAGTGAAATTAGCCAGAAGGAGAGAGACAGATATAGAATGACTGCATTTATTTGCATGACATAAATATATATGTATATATTATGATACCAATATCCAAGGTCATGTGAAACATGTATCAGGAGGTTTTGCCAAAGGTGGAAATTATCACAAACGTGTGGGAGTCAGAGGCTAGGTAAGACAGAAAATGGAACAGTGTGCTAACAATTGTCGAAAGTACTAATACCGACCTAGAACTGAGCATTAAATAGAGGCAAAAAGATACATGACAACCCTTTAATATATGTTCTGTAATCCACAATCTGGAAGGGAAGGAAAAGAGAAAGAGAGAGAGAAAGGGAAAGAAATAAAGAACCTGCCATGGAGGCAGGCTAGGGGAGGGGGGAGGGAATCGGGGACATTGATGGTGGGAGATGGGCACTGGTGGAGGGATGGGTGCTGGAACACTGTATGACCAAAACCCAAATATGAACATCTTTGTAATTGTATATCTCACGGTATAATAAAATACTTATAAAAATATTTTATAAGTATATAAAGTATACTTATAAAATATACTTAAATATATTTTATAAGTATACTTATAAAATATACTTAAATTTTAAAAGTGGTATAATAAAATACTTATAAAAAATTTTAAAAAAATAATAAAGTTTTTCTTATCATATCCCATATGAACTAGTAGTTCATAGTTTTAACACTGGGTCTTGCTATATTCCTCTTGTCTTATGTCTACAAAAAAATCTGCAAAGTAGATTCTTGATGATTACTGTGATAAAAATGCAAGTTCTGCACCAAAATCCATGTGGAATAGCAGCACGTTTGACAATGTCCAAAATGATTTCAAAATTTGTGAAGTTGTGCAGCACCCAATAGGCACATACATCCATTAGTAAGTAATTATGGTTCTATAATGGATAAAAATTTTTAAATAGCTGTTCTCTTTCAATTAAATGAAATATTTCAAACAGTTTCCAAGTTATTAGGACATGATTTATTAAACTGTTTGGGCATAGCTACTTAATGATGAAAGCTATGAGGTATTTCCTTCAGCCAAGGAACTCTGAAAAAGATGAAAACATACTAAGCACATTTTTTAAAAGTTGTGAATTGCTGGAGTAGAGGATAGGTACTATGAATTTGAAAAGGTTTAAAGCAGTCCCATAGAGATCACAGTAGCAAGATGGCCCGTGGAAGAAACAAATATGGCAGCACTTCCTAGATTTTATGAAGTATTTGAAGAACACAGTCTTGGATGTGTACTTCTAAATTTCCTCTCATCCTTTTTGGGGACAGACACGAGGATCTACTGAGGATGCCCCTTTGTATGGACAGTACTGCTAGATGAGTAATAGCCAAGGCGACCAAATCAGATTTCCCTCCACTCTTACAAAATGTGCTCTAATTGGGAAAGTGGCTTCTCATACAGGATGGTGCATTGGTGAATTGATGTCAATGCAGTCATTTCTAGCAAATAATTCGAGTTCAAGCCAGCAATCTCTGGAGTGCCTGCAAACCATAATGTGCTCTGATTCAGATTTTACCAACATGGATTTTATTTTCATTGTTTTAGAGTTATATGTTTTTTAAGTATTTTATTATACCACCGTGAGATATACAATTACAAAGATGTTCATATTTGGGTTTTGGTCATACAGTGTTCCAGCACCCATCCCTCCACCAGTGCCCATCTCCCACCACCAATGTCCCCTATTCCCTCCCCCTCCCCAGCCCTCCTCCATGGCAGGCTCTTTATTTCTTTCCCTTTCTCTCTATCTCTTTCTCTTTTCCTTCCCTTCCAGATTGTGGACAACCCCATCAAAATATGGGGGAGAAGAAATGAAGAGAAACTTCAACAAGGAAGAAATTCGAACAGCCAAAAAACATATGAAAAATGCTCATCATCACTAATAATCAGAGAGATGCGAATCAAAACAACAATTAGATATCATTTTACACCACAGAGAATGGAACATATCCAAAAGAGCAGGAACAACAAGTGCTGGCGTGGATGTGGGGAAAAGGGACACTCATCCATTGTTGGTGGGAATGCTGGCTGGTACAGCCTTTCTGGAAAACAATATGAATATTCCTCCAAAGACTAGAAATTGAACTCCCATTTGACCCAGCCATACTCTGGGAGTTATATGGTTTTTTGAGAAGATTTATTCTTGTTGCTTTATTTTATTGGTTTCATTTGGGGAATACTTCCATTTTTTCCATATAGCTCATGTAATAATAATTTTTTCCTAAGAAGCTCTTGAGCAGATTAGTAAAGTTTGTGTCCAATTCATTCATTTCTCTTCCCAACTCAAAGGGTGTTGAGTTCATAGAAATATGTGCAAGGAAACAGTTCTAACAGTGATGAAAACAGCAGGAGAAAAGGGTTCCACTCTAGGATGGCCTGGCGAACCCCCCAGAGAGCTGGGGCTGAAGCTCTAAGGTGAGGTGGAAGTGACATAAAAATAAAAAGATGGTGACAAAGGATATAAAATGAACTCTTGTGACTTGTTATACTGCAGTGAGACCAAAGGAGAAAGTAGGGGTCACTCGAGGATCCTGAAGTCTGTAGGATGATGGAGAAATGTGGGGAAGCTGGATGGAAATAACTAACTTTGGAAGAAGGAGGTGAATCTGGTCTTTGATTTACTGGATTCAGGTGGAACTGACCAGTGAAGTTATAACTAGAGCTAGGGATACCTGGAGCAAGGTTTCAGTCAGGAGAAGAGATGAAGGAGTAGGAGTGAATAGCTCCACCAAGGAAAGAGTGATGCCAACCATGGGTGAATCAGGGAAAGCTTTTTATCTGAGAGGACAACACTGAATCTAGAACTAAGAAGGATAGTATTACTAGAAGAAATCAGTAGGCTGTCCCTACTGAAGGAGGAATAAAGAGCTTTATCAAGTGACTCATGGGCAGAGTATGATGTCACTATTTCTTCACAAGTCATTACATGAAATACCTGAACAAAAGTTTAATTAGATATATTAATTTTACTGAGAGGAAATTGATGGTTAGAAACATGCTATAGCTTGCTCAAGGTCATTTAGTGAGTAAATAAAGGGTTTTGCAAATCAGTTCTTCATTTGAGCTAAAAATAGTATAGAGATTATGGTACTTGCTTTACATGTGGCCAATTCCTGTTCAATCTCCAGTACCGTATTGTCACTTGACCTCTGAGCACAAAGCTAGGAGTAGCCCCTGAGCACTGCTGTGTATTTTTTCTCCCTGCCCCACCCCAAAAAATTATTGCAAAGTATATTTTTTATTTTAAGTCTGTTTGTCAATAGAGGGAAAAGTTTCAATGAGGAGACACAAATTGGGGCCAAAGTGATAGCTCAATGGGCTGAGCATATGCTTTGCATACAGGAGGTCCTAGTTTGATTCACAGCATAACATGGTCCTCTGTGCATGACTGGGGTGTGTTCCCCCACCCTCTTAAATACAAAAGAGACATAGATGATTTGGGAATGTGTGGATAAGGGAGGAGGGAGAGGAGCTGCTAAGTGTGGTGGTAAATTCCTTAAGGGAAACCAGGATGTTGGCATTTTCTCCTGAAAATATTGATGGTTTCATGTATCCACTAATATTATATTAGTTGGTTTAGTGGTATTCTAAGAATATGCTCTTCCAGAAACACAATCCAGGAGAAAAACCCTAAACAAAGTAAAGAAAAAATGGGAGAAGGGGTGTCGGAAGGAAGGAAGGAAGGAAGGAAGGAAGGAAGGAAGGAAGGAAGGAAGGAAGGAAGGAAGGAAGGAAGGAAGGAAGGAAGGAAGGAAGGAAGGAAGGAAGGAAGGAAGGAAGGAAGGAAAGGAAGGAAGGAAGGAAGGAAGGAAGGAAGGAAGGAAGGAAGGAAGGAAGGAAGGAAGGGAAGGAAGGAAGGAAGGAAGGAAGGAAGGAAGGAAGGAAGGAAGGAAGGAAGGAAGGAAGGAAGGAAGGAAGGAAGGAAGGAAGGAAGGAAGGAAGGAAGGAAGGCAGGCAGGCCATAGTTTTCTCTAAGAGGTGAAGTGAAGCAGGAAAGTGAAATAGGAAATGATGTCACTCCAAACATGCATTTTAGCGGTGAAGGACAATTCTGTGACAGTGTTTGCCTCATGCATCGCGGGGGTGAAGCCTCCTAGGAAGGACATCCATACTCCAAGACCTGAGTGGGGCCTCCATAGGGAGTGTACTGTCTTCCAAGTGTTGTCATTTGTGAATTTAGAGAGAGGGGAGCTGATGTGACTAAGTAACTTTATTACAATTTCTTTCATGATTTAACTCTTGGGTTTCAGATGCATTCAATTATTCTTTCCAAGGACCATATTTTCCTTTTAGTGAAGTAAAAAATATCTTTATGCAGATACAAATTAAATGTGGTGGTTTGTTTACATGCGGTTGTACCTCATTTGCTTCTCTATGGACTATGAACATGATGTTTGGGAACCTGTTTCTAAACAAAAAACAGGATTTTATTATCATTATCAATAGATGCTCATGGAATATCAATAATCAAGTTTAGTTCATGTTTGAAACATCTGGTATTAAGAAACTCACTAGAGAATCTACAGCTACAGAAAGTCCCAATTAAAAGTACAGATACACACTTGATTTTCATTAACATGATGTGTGTATTCAGATTCTATTATGTTTATTTTATTGTTTTAAACCCCAAAGAATTCATAAATTTCAAATGTTTTAAAAATTTAAAAGATGTTCATGTTTGGGTTTCAGTCATACAGTGTTCCAGCACCCATCCCACCACCAGTGCCCACTTTGCACCACCAGTGTCCCCTGATTCCCCTCCCCCTTTCCCAGCCTGCCTCTATGCTGGCACTTTGCCTCTTCTCTGTCTCTCTGCCTTTCTCTCTCTCTCTCTCTCTTTCCCTTCTCTTACACACTGTGACTTGCAATACATACAATTAGAGGTTATCATGTATATCCCTTTGCCTACATTTAATGCTCAGTTCTAGGCTGGTATTATTATTTCCAACAATTATTAGTACACTGTTCTTTTGTCTGTCTTACCTAACCTCTGACTCCCACACACTTGTAGATTCCACCCACTGACAAGAACTCCTGATCCATGTTTTCCCTGGCCTTGGACATTAGTATCATGCTATTTCTTTTATGCCCCACAAATAAATGCAGTCATTCTATATCTGTTCTTTTTCATCTGACTAATTTCACTCAGCATGTTCCTCTCCATGTACATCCATTTATAGACAAATTTTATAACTTCATTTTTCCTAACAGCTGCATAGTATTCCATTGTGTAGATGTACTAAAGTTTCTTTATCCAGTCATCAGTTCTCGGATACTCTGGTTGTTTCCAGATTCTCGGTATTGTGAATAGTGCTGCAATGAAAATAAAAGTGCAGATAGTGTTTCTGTTGTGTGTTTTTGGCCTCCCAGGGTACATTCCCAGGAGTGGTATGGCTGGGTCAAATGGGAGCTCAATTTCTAGTTTTTGGACAAATGTCCATGTTATTTTCCAAAAGGCTGAACCAGTCGACATTCCCACCAACAATGGATGAGAGTTCCCTTCTCCCCGCATCCACGCCAGCACTGGTTGTTCTTGCTCTTTTGGATATGTGCCAGTTTCTGTGGTGTGAGATGATATCTCATTGTTGTTTTGATTTGCATCTCCCTGATGACTAGTGATGATGAGCTTTTTTTCATATGCCTTTTGGCCATTCTAATTTCTTCTTAGAATGAAAATGAACTTTATTTCTTAGGAAATGAAGTTTCTTTTCATTTCCTCTCCCCATTTTTTGATGGGGTTGGCTGTTTTCTTCTTGTAAAGTTCTGCCAGTGCCTGATATGTCCTGGATATTAACCCCTTATGAGAATGGTGTCGGGTGAATATTCTTTCCCACTCTGTCTTTGTATCTTGGACACCGCTTCTTTTGAGCTGAAGAAGCTTTTTTTTAAAAAAAATGTCAGTTTAAAATTTTAAAAGACATCTATTGGGCACTTACTATATGCCTAGTACTATTTCCAATGTTTTACAAATATTTGCCCATTTATGTATTATTATCTCCATTTTAAGAAACAGGAATTTAAGGCACAGAAAAGTTAAATTATATTCCAGTGTTGACGCAACCAGTGAATGTAGCTCCAGGAAGCTATAACTGCACTGTCATCACAGGTGTGGAGATGGATGTCCAGGACAGGAAGACTGAGAATGGTTATGTGCATGTCCAGGGTGCAGAATGCTTCTTGGAGGTGGTGATCATGCATTTGGGTTCTTTACTATGAAGTGGGAGCTGGGCTAAAAACTGAGGAATCTGGGATCTTAGGGTAAACAATGATACCAAGTAGTTGGTGTCTTTATGAAGAAGGCAGCATGACTGCATTAGAAGGGCAGCTGAAAAATAATGAGTGACCTTTAACATGACACCAAGAAGTTCAACTTTGTCCTGTGACTTGTGAGAGATTCAAATAAAGGAGAGGCAGTCAAGGCTGAACAAGACACCACAAGGAAAATGAGTGACGTTTCTATGAATAGCTGACCTTTTCTGTTGTTGCTAATTTGTGTTGCTTTATTCTACTGAGAAAATGGAAAAAAACCATACACAAGGAATACAAAAGCAGGGCTGGAGTGATACTATAGCATGTAAAGCATTTGTCTTGTATGCAGCTGATCCTGTCATGATCCCCCAACATCCCATGTAGTCCCCTGAGCACCACCAGAGGCAATTCCTGAGTAAAGAGCCAGAAGTAAACCTGCAAAATAAATATCAACAAAAATCCTAAGGAATATAAATGTTTATTAAATAATAGACATTAAAATGTTTTTAAAGGTTTGGGGGTTAGGTTTGGAGATGCTTGGGTGACCATTGGCAATGCCACGGATAGAGCTGGGTTCAGCCACATGCAAGTCAAGCATCTCAAACCTCTGTATCTGCCCAGCACAGAAGTAAAAGAAAACTTGAACCTCCTGTTGGCTAGGTTCCTTGATCGGAGAGTACAACACCTTTCTTGTAGTCCTTAAATTAGCACATTTATTAATCAGTCTTGTTAAGCACTCATTAAAGAGAGCAATAAGACTGATTAATTAATTGAATGAAACTGAAAATTCATAAGAATAAAATTTGTGAGGTATTCTGAAAATGCAGCATAAACCTGATGGTCCTCGATGTTTCAAGAAATAGCTTGCTTCTTGTGCATTTATTAATAATTCACTTTTTGCCTTCGTTTTAGATGTTGCTCTCAAATTCAAGTCCAAACTTTATTCTGGGGCCAAATCTTCAACCTGTACATACTGTGTAATTTATGTATTTCCACTCATGTGCCTCCAGGCCCTTCACCTTCCTAGAGACATACTTTTCTTTGAACATAAACATTAACTAGTATGTGGTCCCTCTCATGTGGCATAGAAAAGCCACACCTTCTCCTAGACTGCCAGAGCTTCCCAGGGGTCTGCCATTATCAGAGCTGCCTCCTGTTTTGAATTCCAGTTCTCACTGAATTCCTGTCTTTATAAAAAATCACACATGCTTATTTTAAAGTATTTTCCCCTCCTAAACAAACAAACTGATTTCCTCTTTAGAAAATGTTTGCCTTCTTCTGGGTCAACCAGTTATAAATTGCAAATAGCTTCTAAGGCATGATGTTTTCTTCCCTATTATAATAATACCTTACATTATTACCCACATTATAATCCCATAGTACATTACAGTTTTCAAAACATTCTCACAATAGAGCAGGTATGATTGTGCTCATTTTTGAGGGAGAATGAAGAAGGAAACGAATATCCATGAAACGTCTTTTGTGAACACTGCATTGTGCTTTTTGATTTCCATGGTGAAGCTCATTAACATATTTAACCTAATTAAGTGCATTTCCCCAATCATTTTTTGCAACCGTTTTGAAAGGTAGACATTTGTCTTAGTTATGCATTGCCAGATATAAATTATACCAAAAACCAGCTGCTTAAACCCACACATACTCATTATCTGTAGTTAGGACTCTTGCTGTGGCTTAACCAACGCCTCTGGATGAAAGAGTGTCATCCAGAAGACACTGGAAGAGAAGATTCCAGTCTGTTGGTGTGGACTTTGCCTCATATAAAGGAAAAGAAAGACTGAGGTCTCTCACAATAGTTATTGGCAAGCTAGTTGTGGTGTTTTTCAGGTATTGCCAAAGTGGTCTCTCCATAAAGTCACTACAACATGGCAGCCAGTGAGGGGATATGAGACAGCTGGGATCCAAGGTAATCTAGTAAATACAATTTATCATTGTAAATTTCACCAACACGAGGGATAGCCAGTGAGATAGATAACTATGGCTAAGGGGTGAGATATTAGGGGAGCACAGGTAAAATAGCTTTCTGGTTTCTGAAAAAGCAGCTCAGGACTAGAGAACAAAAAAGACTAAAGAGACCAAGAACAGTAAACACTAGAATGACAGCATTTATTTGCATGACATAAATATATATATATATATATATATATGTATATGTACATATTATGATACCAATATCCAAGGTCAGGTGAAATGTGGATCAGGAGGTCTTGTCAAAGGTGGAAATTATCACAAACATGTGGGAGTCAGAGGCTAGGTAAGAGAGAATGGAACAGTGTGCTAATAATTGTCAAAAGTGCTAATACCAACTTAGAACTGAGCATTAAATACAGGCAAAAAGATACACATGACAACCGCTTAATGTATGTATTGTAATCCACAATGTGGAAGGGAAGGAAAAGAGAAAGAGAGAGAGAGAGAGAGAGAGAGAGAGAGAGAGAGAGAGAGAAGAAAGAAAGAAAGAACCTGCCATAGAGGCAGGCTAGGGAGAGGGGAGGAAATCGGGGACATTGGTGGTGGGAAATGGGCACTGGTGGAGGGATGGGTGCTGGAACACTGTATGACTGAAACCCAAATATGAACATCTTTGTAATTGTATATCTCACGGTGGTATAATAAAATATTTTTAAAAAAATAGTGAACAATTGTGACTAAGCAAGAGAGTGGGGAAAGTTCTAAAATTTAAAGCTATACTCTTGGCAATAGAATCTTAGAAGTAGCTTCTCATTAAGTTACTTCAACCTAATCTGGTTGAAGTGAGCCACTGGATCAAGCCTATATGCAAGAGGATAGATGATTACACCAAAGCAGGAATATCAGGAGGGGTTATCCTTAAGATTGCCCACCATCATATTAGGGTCCTCTATTTGTGGGAGAAATATATAGGATAAAGAGATCTTGGCAAGGACTTATGAGGAGCAAATTGAAAAGCCAACAGTAAAATTAAATTTTAAACTCTTAAGTAGAAAATCACATCTATGGGGCCGGAGTGATAGTCCAGCTGGTAGGGTGTTTGCCTTGCATGCGGGTGACCCATGTTTGATCCCCGGCATCCCATATGGTCCCCTGAGCACAGCAAGGAGTAATTCCTGAGTGCAGAGCCAGAAGTACCCCTGAGCATCGCCAGGAGTGAGCCAAAAATAAAAAATGAAAAAGAAAAAAAGAAAATCACATCTATGTTAATAGTTATATTTTGGGTTTTTTGTTTGTTTTAATAATGAAGAAGAGCTAAGAAACAATCCCATACTGGCAAATTATTTCAAACACAGCAGAACAAATCAGAGCGATGTCCTGAGCTGCCTGGCAGTGTGGAGTCCACCACATCCTTGATCTCCAAACAAGATACATGCTGGACTACATCTAGGAGACGGTTTCGACCGAAGAAGATGGAGAAAAAGACCATCTAGAAGCCTTCAGAAGAAAAATCATTAGCTAACAGGTTTTCTTTCTTTTTTTGTTGGTGTTAAAAACAAATATGATATCTACCTTCAGTACCTTTCAAGCTTATGGCACAGTAGGCATGATGCGGTACAGCTGAGTTCTGTGCCTGACTTATGTTGCCTAAGTTCCTCTCCACATGCCTCCACAGTCACTCCACATTTTCCCTCCCTCACCCCCCACCCCTCTACCGTGTGTCTGGTACCCATCATTCTACTTTCTGGTTCTATGAGTCTATTTTGGATACTTCTTATGAGTGGAAGCATCCAATAATGGACATTATTTTAGTTAGGTAGTTATAGGATATTGGCCACAACAAAACTGAGCAAAAGATAGAAGGGAACCCCAAAAGTAATCAATCAATTCTACTTAAGGAGGTTGGATCCACAGCATCTTCACTAGGAGATATCATTTAATGAATATTTTTCTTAAGACAAAAATTAACCATTTACCTAATTTCACCATCCCAAACTAAAACATTGTACTGATTAAACAATAGACCCATGTCTTCACCTATTTCTCTCTCCATCTCTCTCAGTAGGTATATGTATATACATATATGTGCATATATTAGTTGCTTAATTAAAATTTTCATATTGCAGGTGCTTAAAGTTGTCTTCACATGTAGAAGTATAGTATATTTCCATATAACTGTTGTGCAATTATAAAAGACTACAACATATACTTTTGGAGAATCCATTATAATTGTATTTACTAAATAAAGAGATTTAGAAGGATAAGCAGAGATAGAATGCATCAATGTATTATTTGCTCCTACTGTGCCAGCAGTTTTGCTATTAAGCTTTGAGCATAAAGCAAAGGAGGGTGTGCCTCATATGCAGATACTTCTAGCTTGATTCCTCATACTACATGGTCCCCAAGTGCCACTAGGTGTAACTTTGACCTTCCCTGAGTACCTCTGGCAAAGAAGTACCATTGCCTGACCTAATGGAGTGTTAATCCTTCAGATCAGTATCCTTGGGCTCAAGTATTGCTGGAAATTAATCAAAATAAAAGAACCTTAAATACTACTTGTGAGAACCCCCCCCAAATATTTTTGTTAATTTTAAAATGCCCATTTTGTTCATCAGCATTAAAAATGTATCTCTGGTAACACAATAGAAAGTAATAATTGTTGAGACTCAATTTAGAACAATAGGTTGAAAGCATGAATATTTTAAATCTCCGTAACTCTTAAATCTTTAGAGCTCTTAAATTATTAGTAAGTCAACAAATCCAGGAAAAGAAATAAGGAAGTTGGCTATCTATGTGCAAGACTAACAGTTCCTTAGTCTAGAGGGCAACAGATAATTTAAACAATGATGCACAGCCCATAGCTTTTGACATAATTAATCTGAGTTTTGAAGCTAGAGATGTTTGTGCTAGATGGAGGATATACTGTGAACTTATCGTGAAAGATATAGTTAAGTCCCAACTCCCTATATCTGTGAAATGACTAATACCATAGAATCCTAGAGAGCCTTTGCATGAATTCTTAGTTTAGGATAGGCCCGATCTAATGACTAGTATTCATTGCTAGAAGAGGGAAATTTAGATAGAAACAGAAAGAGAATGGTGCTGTAATGACAGGCAGAAATGGAGTCAGATGTCAACAAGCCAATGAAAGCCAAGAATTATCACAGCCACCAGAAGCATGAACCAGACCCTCCCTGAGAGCACCAGAAGGACCCGCCTCTACTGACAATTTGATTTTGTACTTCTAAGTTCAAACACCATGAGACAATAAATCCCTGCTGCTTCAAATCATTCAAGATTGCAGCTATTTGTTACAATACCCCTTGTACAGGAACTATATGGAACTTAAAGAAAACAGTAGACAGGAAGAAATTTCAGTGTAACTCAGGACTGTGTTGTGACAGTGTAGGGCAGGTTTTGGGCAAAGATCCTCAGTAACTCCTGACCCTACCACGAACAGTCTCTTCTTCCTGGCTTTTGTTCCTGAATAAGTACATATAGACCGTCCAAAATATTAGTTGCAGGAAGGAGAACACCCAAATATGCAAGCATGCTTGCTTTATATATTTCTCTTAAAATTGAAAATTTGTCCTCTTGAAATATGTCTTCAGAATATGCTAAAGAAAGTTGACATTGGATATCAGCCATGTGAAACTGAAAGGGGCTCTTCTGTTATTGAAACTCCTGACATCTTAGCTGTGGACCGAGGGCAACATTCTTTGTATCTGTTTTTTGCCAAGGAACTCATTTAGCTCAAGGTCCTAGGTTGACTGAGTGAAAAGGGAAGGACATGAATTATCTCTAGGGAAAAGTTCAATGCTCGAAGGAAAGTAAGTTTCCTTCTTGAGAGAGTGGCCCAATTCACTGCTGCATGCATGTATACAGGAGGGGAGCAACCAACATCTTCTGAGACCACAGAGGTCTCAACTCTCCTCTACATCAAGATTGGAGCCATGATTGAAAAGTGTTGGTTGTGAGGTTGCATTATCTGTTCAGCTTTACTGAGGGAAAACTAAGTACTAACTCCATCTAGTCTCATAGAGCCCACCAGGAGTTATTATAGAGCCAGTTATCATAAAATGAACTCTTTCTATGTGCCAGAATCAAAGCTAAGTAACCTATGAACTAGATAGACAATGTTATATTTACAGATTATGGCTAGCTTTGAGGTGCTAAAAATCATGCCTGTCCCATGACCATGAGCGAAGGGGTTCAGTTGCTCACCAAACATCAAAGCTCCTCTCGTTAGCTTTCTGGAGGCAACCTAACGAGGGAAGACGTTCTGAAGGACAGATATCACATGAAAGGGGTATAGCATCCCATCTCAGCTAGCCTGGGATGTCCCAATAAGAACTTCCAATTTAATAAATAAAAAGAACCACGGAAAAATTATAAGCAGAGGAGTGAGAGTGCTCAGCATTTGGAAAATTTTTTAAAATGGATGTTGAATGGACCGGACAAATAAAGCAGTTTCACAGAGCATAGAGAATGGATTGGGGAAGTGCAGAACTGCGAGGGAAGGGAAATCAATTAGGAGTCCATAGGGCTGGTGAAAAGGAGTTGACATATCTTAGTATACCACACCTGATTCCTGTGAGGTTATTCGTACTTTTCTTATTTGAAAAAAAAATCTTGCAAACTAGAGTGAGGTTGCCTGTGGAATGCTCTTATGCTATCTTGCATCTCTCCCAATTTATCCTAGATTATTTAAAATCCATCTCTGCAACATTCAAATATTAGTTAAAATCAGTTGGAACGAACCAAAGACTTGATCTTAATATTATGTACTCTGGTGTACTTCCTTTGCTTTTATCTTCTGTCTAGCCCTTCCTCTTGGATAATCAGCTGCGTATGGTACTTTATATCTGCGTATATCTTCATATCTGCGTATGGTACTTTACTGCTTTGCCAGGCAAGTGGTAAACTCAGCTGTTCCATACTGCTCTTTGGTGGTCTTTATTTTCTTCTAACTTCTCAAGATTGGACTTCAATCTGCATATTGGTAAACCTTCCATAGCAGCCCTTCTCAATGCCTTGCATTTCCCAGAATGTGGCATTCTTATCCCAGATTTTCCATATGTTGTTTCTTCAGTCTGGAAGGCCGACTTTTATTTAACTCATGGATTTTGTACTAATCTTTAAATATTTCGCTTATGTTTCATCTTCTCTCTAGGGGGCTCTTTTGTCCTGCTGCCTCAACTTCCAAGATCAAGATAAATTATGTCTTCTTAGTGTTCATGCCAGAATTTAACTACACTGTGGTGTACTGAGCTTTTATGCAATTGCAGATCATTTTACCAAGTTTTCACATGTCTGCTTCTGCATTCAATGCATGTTGATAGACACCCACCATGTGCTAGGGAGTGAGTGCTGCAGTATCTGAGTAAGGAGTATGAGAATACTCATCATAAGTCCACCTGGTTTCATTGCAAAATTGTTTCTACTCTTCTATTTTTATAAATATTAACAACCCCCTTCAATAGTCTCCTATGGGTCTGCAGACACTGGGCCAACGTAATAACAGGACCTCAGAGTAAACTGTTCATTGTGTAACCCTGAACAAAATGACTTCTTTATCCCACATTTTTGGCATCATAACTGACTACAATTTTTTCTTACACCATCTCTATTTGTAAATCAGTATAGTTTTTATTATAAAAACAGATGGTATGTGTAAATTAGTGGGAAAATACAAAGTACATTTTAAAAATTTCAGCAACTATAAAGAAAATGTGTAGGAAAATTTCCATTAATATTTTGGCATATTCTCATTCATATATGTATAATTTATTTATGCCTTTGCATATACTTAACAGAAATGTATGCAGAAATGCAACAAAAAATGATTTTATATTTTATTTCTATCCCTGTGCATTATGGTATTTAAAATTTCAGAAGGAATTTTTGGTAAACATAATTTTAAAAGATTATGTACTTTCATAAGCTTTCTATTGCATAATTGCAATTTTATTACTGGGAGGTTACATCCATTGGTGCTCAGGGGTTATTCCTGTTCAGGGGTCATTGCTGATGGTACTCAATGGACCAGATGGAGTTGGAGCAAGGCCTCCATCATACAAAGCATTTGCTCCAGACCATTGCTTGTTCTATTTCTTATTTAGCTAATTCTTAACTACTTGACATTAAGTAAATTTTAGGGTTTGACAATCGCAAATAATATTAAATTACACACATCATAAGAATATCTATGAAATGTCTATTCATAATAGTTGAAAACTTAAAAAATAATCCAGTTGTTGACTTTCAAAAGAATAGAGAAATGAATTGTTGTATATTCATACAATAAATGCTGTTCAGCAGCACTGAATTCTTTATGAATACTATTCTTTCTGAGTACTACAAACTACCAAAACACAAAACAATGCAAATGAATTAAAAATCATGATATTGGATGAAAGATTGCCAGGAAAAAAGAATATTCAGAATGATTCATTTGCATTAAAATATTTATATAAAATGTAGTGGTGTGGATCATATTGGTGGTTGCCTCTTGGAGATAAATTGGTTAGAATAAGCATGAGCGACAATTGTTTCAGTCCATACAGGCTGCTATAGTAAAAATAACATAAACTGGATTGTTTATAAGCATCAAACATTTATTTCTCATAATTTTGAACAGTGGGAAGTCCAAGATAAGGCATCAACAGATTCAGTGTCTGGTGAGAGCTGCTACCCCACAGATGCTGCTCTCTCACTATGTCCTCATGATGGAAGGGCAAGGGAGTTTGCCACAGCCTCTTTCAAAAATAAGGGCACAATAGTTTCAATGTGGGCTCTCCCCACTTGACTTAATCACATCTTATTGGTCCAATTTTCATTGAGCCCATTATCACCTTGTAAACTGGGACTTTAACATATTTATTTTGGGGGTGGAAATATACATTGAGTATCTCTGTATTAAGGAATAATGGGCTATTCCTTGAGTAGAATGGCAGTATCATTTGTTTATAATGTTTACTTTTGTCAAAGTGTATTGAGTTATGTATATTAAAGTCATGTCCTCTTATATCCCATGTAAATTGAGCTCATTCGCCAACGTGGCAAGGCGCGAGCCTCAGGAAACCAAATGCTAAGGTCCAAGCTTGCTAAACGGTGCAGAGAAGCGATAAAAGAAGACCTAAAGACAGAAGAGCAGAAATACTGGAAGATGCAGCAAAAAGCCGAGAAAAAGCATTCGCACTGCCCGCCTGTCCTTCGCCAACTATAAGACTGAGATGACTGCCCTCCGACGCCCTGATGGATCTATCACATCTTCTAGAAAGGCAATGGAGAAGATTATCCAGGACTTCTACTATCTCTTTGATAGCCACATCCACCTGCCCACATACCAAATTCCACAGGATGGATATGTCATTCCCAATGTTCTCCCTTCTGAAATCCAACATGCCATCTCGTCGGTAAAGAAGGGAACAGCACCAGGCCCAGACAAAGTCAGACCCGAACACCTGAAAAATCTCCAGTCGGTACTCATCAATACACTAGCTCGGCTCTTCACACGCTACCTGTCCGAATGCAAGGTGCCCTCCCAATGGAAAACCAGCAGGACAGTTCTACTGTTCAAGAAGGGAGACATTCACGACATCAGCAACTATCGCCCCATCTGCCTGTTGTCCGTCATCTACAAGCTCTTTACACGAGGTCATCCTGAACAGGATTGGAAGAACACTAGATGAAGGACAACCATGCGAGCAAGCTGGCTTCCGGAAAGGATTTAGCACAATTGACCATATCCACACAGTAACCAAGCTCATCGATTTTTTGTAGGGAGTACAAGATGCCGCTCTGTCTCACGTTCATTGATTTACAGAAAGCCTTTGATTCTGTGGAGACTGAAGTGGTCATCGAAGCCCTAGCCAAACAGGGTGTTCAAACCCAATACATCAAGATCCTTCGTGAACTGTATTACAGATTCACCACCAGGATCTCACCATTCTACAAAGAAGTGATCATTAATGTGAAAAGAGGGGTTTGACAGGGTGATCCCATTTCACCAAAACTCTTCAGTGCCACCCTCGAGAACATCATGCAACAATTAGAATGGGAAGGAATGGGAGTGAAGATAGATGGTCCGCAACTACACCACCTCCGCTTCTCTGATGACATCGTTCTAATAACACCAAACATTAGCCAAGCGGCACAAATGCTGGCTGACTTCGACCGAGAATGTGGAAAGATAGGTCTACAGCTGAATCTAAAGAAAACAATGTTCATGAGAAATGAACTCGTTCCAGAGGCCCCATTCACTCTCAATGGAACAAACATCTCTGAATGCAACAGTTATGTGTACCTAGGTCGAGAAATCAACATGATGAACGACCTAAAACCTGAGCTGTGCAGGAGGAAGAGAGGCGGCATGGAATGCCTTCAAAGGCATCGAAGAAATAGCTAAAAAGGACAAGGAATCTCCGGCTCCGGGCACATCTCTTTGACTCCACCGTTCTCCCTGCATTAGCATACGCCTCAGAGACCTGGGCCCTACAAAAGCAGGATGAGAATGCTATTCGGGTCTCCCAGAGAGGAATCGAAAGAGCTATGCTTGGAATATCACGCCTCACTCAAGTGAGAGAAGGAATCGGAGTTCTGACCTCCGTCGCTATTCCAGAATCAGGGATGCTGTCTCGTTTGCCAAGGCATCGAAAATCAGATGGGCTGGACATGTAATGCGATTCGGAGACAACCGCTGGACTAGAGCCGTTACCAACTGGATCCCATGGGATGTCAAAAGATCACATGGCTGCCCACCTACAAGATGGTAAGACTTCCTTGTCAAGACCCTGAAGGAATGATTTGAGGCTCTTCATATTCCTGAATCAACCAGATGCCATTGGGCTACATTGGCACGTGATAGGGTCCAATGGAAATATTACTGACGCCCGCTCGAGCAAATCGATGAATAACGGGATTCAAGTGATCAAGTGATCAAGTGAAGGTTAAAATATTGCAATGAAAAGTAAGGGCTGTAAATAAAGAGAATGAAAGATAAGTCAGGGAAAATACTAGCGAAAACAATAATGTATAGGACTGTACATTGAAAATCTAGAAACATGTCAAGAACTAATTGCAAAATTTCTAGCATGAAAAGCTGTAGGGTGTTGTGCCTATAATAGGGTGTTGGACCAACAGACAACAGAGAGAAGCCTGGGATGACTGTCAAAGTATTTTTCTTTTCTGGGGCGGTGTTGGGCCATGTTCATAGTGTTGAGAGCTTATTCCTGGTTCTGTGCTCAGGGATCACTCCCTGGGGTGCTGACATATACAATGTCAGAAATTGAACTGGGTCAACAGCTTGCAATCCAAGCCTCAAGCTGCATTATCTCTCCAGCCACAAAGTTCTTTTTCTTGATGTGGATTGTGGTTGTAATATAATGACTTGTTTGCTATATAGTGAAAAAATAATATACTTCTACAGTGTTTTATGTGTCTATGATTTATTTAATGATTAATCTAGGAAAGACATAGAATGATTGAACTCATTTGTGGAATATAGAAAGTCATATTTTGAGAGGAATACCCAAGCATAGAAGAAACAAGGGCCAGGAGGAATAGTCCACATTTGGAAGCCTGCCTCAAGTGCTGGGAGAGAAGGCAGTTGGAATGGAGAAAGGAACATGATAACCATTCAGTATCTGTGTTGCAGAAAGGGGAGAGAGCGAAGGAAAGTGCCTGCCATAAAGACAGGCTGGGGAAAGGGTGGTAGGAGGGAGATTGGGGACACTGGTGTTAGGCAATGTGCACTGGAGGAGGGATGAGTGCTAGAAACACTGTATGACTGAAACACAACCTGGAACAGTTTTGAAGCTTTGTAACTCTATATTGCATGTGATTCAATAAACAAAAAAAAGTTTATGCATGAAATCCTATCAGCAAGTGATAGGATTCTGTAAACCACCATACTTAAAGTTATTATTATTATCATTATTTTGTTTTTTTAAAGCACACTCACAAAGAGGCATATTGCCACTTGGGGTGGAGGGGGACCATTGGTGGCGAGAAGTGAACAAATTTGTGTGAAAGCTTTATATGTCTGAAACCCAATCATAAATAACTTTAATGTTGTAACTTTGTATTTATAGTGACTAAATAAAATAATGAAATTGACACCTAAAAAACCTATCCCTTTCGTTTTTTGGTTTGTTGGATCACAGCTGGCTGTGCACTCAGGAATCACTCTTGGTGGGTTTGGGGAACCAAATGGAATGCTGAGAAAGCGAACCCAAGCTAGTCGCATGTAAGACAAACGCTCTATCATTCATGCCCCCAAGAACTATTTCTTTTAAATTAAAGGAAACCTAGTTAGTTGCTACTGATAGTATATGCTCAAGAAAGGCACCTTGATCTTATACCTTTAAAATGAGATGTGAGATGAAAATACTTCAGCCCTATAAAGAACATTAGAATAAGAAGCAACTTTAACAATAGCTCATGTGAAATCCAACAAGATATAGTTGGAGAGCTAAATCTGGTTCATAAATGTGCATGGTATGGAGTACAAAATAGAGATTCTGGAAGTGATTACACATAAATTCAGAAACCACGGAAGAGCTTTGCTAGAGTAGAAACGTACTCTAATCTTCACTTTTAGCAATTATTATGACTTATTGTGGAAAATGGCTTAAACTGGAGTAAGAACAAAAAAGGAAAAGAAATGAGCTTGCTAGATAGCAAAGCAGTTCAAGTCAGAGCTACAGGACTTTGGATGGTGATCGTGGTCATGGATCTCAGCCAATGTTTTGAAGAGGTATTTGACTAAGAGGTGAGAAATGGGGAGATTAGGGTTTCTGATTGTTTCCTCTCATGGCCAGCAGGGCTGAAAACTATGTATGTATTTTGCAAACATGAGAATGCAATCGGAGGAAATTTTTGAGAAGAAAATTGAGGAATTAGTTTTGAAAGTATGAAACCAACATTCTATTAAAAATGCGAGTTTATTTCTACTCCCTACTAACTCTGTTATCTCGTATAACTCATTACCCAGCGTCTCCTGCAACCAGCCACTGTATACCAAGGCCTCCTTGCTAACTCCTCCTGATTCCTCCCCACCAACGTCTGTGCCACATTTACAGTTTTCTATTAGTCAATGATCCTTTCTATTATATATCTGCATATAATTGGCCAAAACTTACCTCATATGTCATCTTGGAAAAGTATAGTGGAAACTTCCTTCTCTGTCTTCTCTCTACAAACCCTGTACATATCTTTCTTATAGTTTTTAAGAATCACACTATATAGCCATTGTTACTTTCTATATATTGACCATTAAATGAAGTCCCATTAAAAAAAACCATATCTGGTTTTCTGCTTCCTAAGTCATCAGTATATGCTCAGTGCGTGGCAAGCTCTAATCATTATTTTAAAAGTCCTGTCATGATTGAAAAGACATCTCAAAAGATGCATAAATGCTTTTAACAATCCCTGACACATCTGGTTTCCCAGAACTGCTGGAGCAACCACCAAGCCCTGATAGGAGCAACCCCAGAGCACTGCCCGTCGTAGCTCCTCTGGCACCAGCCAGACAAAAAGCAAAACAACCCTTTGTTTTTAGAAGCTAGTCAATCAACTTGTGTTATAATGTAACATTTCAATTCGCAAATCATTATGTCCAAATTGTGTGTTTATATATGAGAGAGTTAGACAGAGACAGAGAGAGAGACAGAGAGAGAGAGAGGTTCCTGTCATAGAGGCAAGCTGGAGGGGTGTGGATTGAGGGGTGGTGGGAGAGAAACTGCGTACTTTGGTGCTGGAAAATGTAGGCTCATGGAAGAATGGGTATTGTAACTTTGCATGACTGAAACCCAATCATGAACAGCTTTGTAATGGTCTATCAAGCTTAGTAATGGTGATTTTTTTAAAAGCATATAAGGCTTCAAGTTAATTCATAAAAGAAAAGAAACAAAAGAAACTCAAGGGAAAAAAAACTTTTTTTGTTCTCTATATAGGATTTTCCCTTGATCCCTAGCTGTGTATAAAGGAGATCAGACATTTATCTTGCATCTCACTTCAGGGAAATAACTTATGGGTAGGAGGGTGCAGAAGCCTACATGTGTATCAAGTTCTTCAATAATGCTTACAACCTCGTCTCGAGGCCTTTCCCAGAATGACTCTTCCTCCTTTGGAGAAGCCCAGCCCAGTTACAGCTCTTGCCACACTCCTAGAAAAACAGTTTTCTGATATGCACTATTTTATTTCCCAGACAGAAAAGTTGCTTCATAAATAAATATATAATTTTCAGTGAGTGTTGCTTCAGTGAAGAATGCTATAAAAAATCATACTGGAACAACTGGCATAGATATTTGACAAAATAATAAATGAATTCTAGAATTAATTTTCTCTGAGATCCATTAAATTCATACTATGAGCTTTTACTTATACCTCCTGCCTTACTTTCTTTCCCACTCCTGCCCTTCTCCTAAGGTAGCCTTTGTCCTGTTATCAATGTTCACTGGCTTGTTTTTTAGTTTTGTTTTCTCTGGTGGTCTATATTGCAGCCTTATATTGTACACATAGATTAGATCACTTAAATAGTTGTCTTATTTTGCTCCACACAGTCCCTTTGAGGTCCTCCTTCCACTTTTCTGTCATTGACAAATTTCATAATGTTTTTATTATAGGCGACTATTATATCGCATTGTGTCAATATTCCACATTTTCTTTATTCAACCATTTAGTGGTGGCACTTTGGTAATTTCGAATTTTAACTATTGAAAACATTAGGATGGACATACATTTTTTGTTTTAATGTTTTTATATTCTTTGGATAGACACACAAAGTGGGATCACCAGGTCATATGGTAGCTCAGTGTTAGTTTCTTGTGGGAAATCCATAGTGTTTTCCAGAAATGGTTGTTGCGGTTCAGATTCCCATCAACAGTGCAGTTCTGTGTCCTCCATACCATCTCCAACACTTTTTTATTATGGATTTTTATATAATTGTTTTTGCATTTTAATGGTTATATTTTCAATTATTATGTAAATATCGATATAAGATCCTTGATTTGGACCCTTGACCTGCAAACTCCACAAGAGATGCTTTTTGTCCCTTGTTAAAAACCAATTGCTAGGGGCCAGAGCCATAGCACAGCGGTAGGGTGTTTGCCTTGCCTGTGGCCGACCTGGGTTAGATCCCCAGCATCCTATATGATTCCCTGAGCACCACCAGGAGTAATTCCTGAGCAAAGAGCCAGGAGTAAACCCTGAGCATTGCTGAGTGTGATGCAAAATAATAATAATAATAATAATAATAATAATAATAAAAACAATTGCTTACTCTTTTTCTCAATGCTTAGGAAAGAAATTCCTTATATTTGAAATTCCTTAATAGATTAGTGCTTAATTCTTTCATTGGGAAAGGCTGTTTTTAATGTCTTCATTGAATGACCAGGTTGTCAGGTAGGTGTTAAAAACTCTTTTCCACTCCAGCTGAGCAAAAATTCCCATGTCCAGCCTGTTTGTTCTCAGCATCAGTTCCACTATCAAACCTCTCAGGGTTGATAAAAAGTCACTCTGAGAAGCTTTGGTGAGCTTGCCCTTTACGTGTATATTCTTGTCCCTAGTCACAGATTCTGTGTGAATCCCATGGAAATTCCAAATTTTCTCTCTGCATAGTTCATTTTTCTCTATTTCTGTCTTATTACATACTGAATGAATGATTGTAGCCTTCCAAAAATGAATGAGTTTAAACCTTGAACCCCAATATCACAATATTTGGAAGTGGGCCCCTGAGACAGCAGTTAGGTTTAAATAAAAGAGCAAGGCTCCTTAGAAGCTTTAGCAAGGCTCCTGATAATAAGGAAAGGAACCAGAGCTCTTTTCTCATCCTCGTGGGGCCACAATGAGAAGGCAGTAGTTGTCCAAACGCCAGGAAGAGGGCATTGGCCATGGAACTGAATCAGCCAGCACCTTGATCTTAGGCTGTAATATTCTCAGACTGTGATAAGTAACCTCCTGCTTTTTGTGATTTAAGTCAGAAGATTTATGATGTTTTTGCTTGTTTAAAGGGAGCCTGACTTGGCCAGGGCACTGATTTTGCAAAGTCTGGTCATTCCAGCTACCCTCAGATATGAGCTCGACCTCTTTGGTTAAGCAGGAACCACTGAATTTGGCTTCAGCTATTTAGGTAGAATCCCATTACCCTATGCTACTCTTCTCAGTCCTCAAAACAAACTTTAAACTTCCACCTATTTGAACTCCTCCAACCCAATTCACCCAGAATCCTAAATACTCTCCTTTCCCATTTTGATGAAATAATCTGAAAAGATTTTTTTTCAAGTTGCCAAGTCAGAATATAAAGAATATCTGAGCACAAATAGAAAAAAAAAATCAGGGTTGGCGAGATAGTTCAACAGAATGGAGTGGGGGCCTCTGATATCTTTGGGGAGGACTCTATAAAAAAGAAGAAAAAAATATAGTTGTAGCATTGATGAAACCTAAGAACCATATTGCTTTATGAAATACCCTCCTCTATTTTAATTGTGTATCAGAATCAACTGAGCAGCATTAAAAATCTGTAGATACCGAATGATTTAACAGGTATGGGGGGCAGAGAAGAGAGTGGGTAGGTTCCCCAGCAGGGCATGGAATCCAGGAGCCACATTTAGAAAGACAATACTCAGCCAACTATATCTGATGGTAGATGATTGGACTTTGTGATCTAATAGCTCACAGGGCCTCTGATGCCTTGTGTTCTCCATGGCCTCATGTGATGGTACTGTGTGGTGGGAGGTCATACTCTGGGATTAAACTTGGGTCATTGAGCATTCAAGGCATGTACTGCTGAACCCTGAGCTATCTCCTTGACCCTCACTAGGTTCTTCTGTATGGGATTCTCATCCAATCTGCCTAGTTCTGAGCCTCAATCAAATATATCTAGGAACTCTACTGTTTTTCTCCATTCGCCTACATTCCCACATCTCTTCTCAGACCTTTCCCTGATCCCTGGGATCTCCTTCAGAGATCATCTTCTCTTGGATAAAGAGACCTGTTGACCTGTTGGCTCCTTGGTTAGAGACCAGTAGCCTGGTACCTCTTACCAGGGATCCTGTCCACCATTCTGGCTTTGATAGTGGCTGTTCCCTGTGCATTTAGAGCAAATCCTTTATTGCTGCCATCTTGTTACATTTTCAATAATTATCTTAACTCATTGTTAAGTATAGCTAGCATTTTAAAGTAAAGTATTTAAATTTGTAATTAAATAAAGTGCATTAAAATAGTAAGGATGTAAACTCATCACTTCCTAATTATTTTACTGCACAGTACGATTATGTATGCACTTGGGGCTAATTGCATCTATTGTGTATGTGTGCTGGAAATCCTATAGGAAAGGGAGCTCCTCTGTACTTTCTCCCAACTCCACACTCACTGAAAGCATTGCTGGCTTAGGACTGGATGTGACCTGATTTATTCCTTGAAAATCAACAATTGCTATGGAGTTGGCCTTTTTTTTTTCTTTTTTGGGTCACGCCCGACAATACTCAGGGGCTACTCCCTGGCTCTCCACTCAGGAATTACTCCTGGCTGTGCTCGGGGACCATATGGGATGCCGGGATCGAACCTAGGCCAGCACAGGCCTGCCGCGTGTAAGGCAAACACCCTACCCGCTGGGCGATCACTCCAGCCCTGTAGTTGGCCTTTTAGTCCCTGAAGAGTAGGTTGTGAAATATTTAAAAGCACACTGCTGGGGAAAGCACTCTTCTCCAGAGCTGGGCCTTTTAGCATTTCTCTTGTTGCATCACCTTGGGAATCACAGTAGATGTTGTCAGGATGGGCTACAGAATCCTCCCTTGATGGGTCACTGATAGGATCGAGTTGGTTCTGACCTTCTGATGTATACTTGGAATTCATTGTCAAGTTCTCTGCCTCCCCCTGCATGCCTGATGCACTGCCACCCAAGCCAACTGTTAGATTAATGTTGGTTCTCTGACCTCAGGTCTCTGGCCATGAACTCCAAGAAAATTTTCTTCATTTGACTTGCTTTAATTAAATCATTGTGAATATGTCCTAGTGGATCAGGATAGGGGAATCAGGATAGGGATAGAGATGAGTATGGGGGTTAGAGATGGTGGACAAGGCACTTAATCTTGCTTGCAGCTGACCCAGGTTTGATACCTGGCGCCACATATGATCCTTACCAGGAATAATCCCTAAGCACAGAACCAACAGTAAGTCCTGAACACTGCTGAGTGTCCCCACACCCCTAAAATATTCAGGGGCTGGAGAGGTAGTGGTGGAAGTAAAATACTTGCCTTACAAAAACCAGGCAGGTGAATGCCTGGAGCACAGCCACGAATGATTACTGAGCGCAGAGCCAAGAGCAAGCTCTGAGAACTGCTGGGTGTATCACTGTATCACTGTCTTCCCGTTCATCATCGATTTGCTCGGCGGGCACCAGCAACATCTCCATATGACCTGTCTCATGCAAGTAGAGCCCAAGGACACCTGCTTGCTCCAGGAACATAAAGAGCCTCAAACTATTCCATCAGGTCATGGGAATAAGGTCTACTGGTATCTTGCATACCAAATAAGACACGGGTAGCTTGCCAGGCTCTGCCCGCGGGTAGCATACTCTTGTAGTCATCTCAAAATCCAGCATTTATTGATGAACCGCCCGGCCGCTTGCCGCAGTGAGCCGGGCTGTGATAGGCTGGTCTGCTGGTTGGAGTTCTGACAAGGGGAAGTCCAGATGTGGAAAATGGAGGTTCTCATGGAGTGGGGGGGTCGTCTGGCTTGTTGTGAGGCTTTGCTGGGGTGGTGGGCCAGGGCTAGAACCTGCTGGGTGTGGCCTAAAAAGAATCACAAAAAAAAAATGATTAATTGGTCAACTAAGCTGAGAAAAATATAATTCTAATAAAATTCAATTTTTTTGTGCTTTGGAATTTTTCAGACACTTTTATTTAGTTATTTAGTTATTTATTTATGTGTTGCTTTTTAGGTCACACCTGGCGATGCTCAAGGGTTACTACTGGCTCTGCACTCAGGAGTTATTCCTGGCGGTGCTCAGGAGACCATATGGGATGCTGGGGATGGAACCTGGGTCAGCACATACAAGGTAAACACCTTACCCACTGTGCTATCACTCTAACCCCTTCTCAGACACTCTAATGGGACTAATACATAAGCTTTAAACTTTCTGGGCCATATTTTCTAAAAAGCTTCTTTTGCAAACAATTTTTCAGAAACACTATGATAGTCATTTGAGAAATGAAGTGTGCAGACCAACATTGGAAATTGATCTAAAAGGGAGAAGACTTTAATAGTTCTCATAGTATGTTTTTATTTTTTAAAGCTAAATGAGCTGATCGATGCTGCCATTTTTCGTGAAACATATACCAGAATCTCTTTTATCCATTGACATTGAAGAATAATTCCTGTACACATAAGCACAAAATTTAATGTCTGAAGATTATCCCGTTAAGCAGTGAAAATCAATTTAAACCATTTTGGATGGAATGCATTTGAAAATGTATGAAGGCTTTTGTGATGCATGTTTGATGACTATTTGAAACATTTCTCAATATGATTTGGGGGTCATTAGCTGTTGGTTTGCTCCTGCATTTAATGATGCTAAACTGCTGGTTTTGTGTTTTTATGCATGTACTTCAGATATTTCTTATTTCACTCTGTCAGGTTGTCAGCCGTCATAGCTTACAATTGTCAATGTGTCTAATTCTAGCTTCCTGCTTGCTTCTAATCTTCTCTAACATGGGTATCCAGACATCCAGACTGGTGAGAATAATGTGTTCGGTGGTGGGGGATACTATTTCCTATATTCTAACTTGATAAGGTTACTAGGTAAATAATCTTCACACCAAATCTGAAGTCAAACCAAACCTGTTCAATAATCCTAAATAGGAAATTTTAAATATAAAGTAATAAACCCCAACAAGTAGAATATATTTTGTAGATATTAACTCTTTGGCCTAAAGTTCTATTTTTACAAGATACCTTTTAAATTCTGGACAACTCTTTATTATTGGGTGAAACTAAATCTGTTTTCTTGACAACCATTTTGTGAGTTTCATGTCAGACAAATTTATTCTGAAGGGAAAAATAAATGTTCGCTTTCTGCCTTTTTTTTTTTTTTTGGACTAGCTTTTCAATTCACGACTGAAATCATCTCTATGGGATGACAGCTCAGAAAACCTAAACATCTAAAGGAGACAGGAGACAAAAATCACAAGAGAAACCCCAAGGGGCTCTGGAAAGGCATCTGCCTGAGGCAACACAAACTTACATAAGCTTCCATTATGCATGAAGTTACTGGGGATCTTTGCAATGGCTTATGGGAGACCGATTTACATGGCTTTTGTTAGAGGCTCTAACCACATTTTGAGTCAGACAGAGTGTGTCTGATGTTAAATAAATAAATAAGAATATCCTCATGAAAAAGCTTCTCTTCTAGTCAGGCACCAATGCTGGTGTGATGCATCACCTTGAATCTGTGGATCCCACATATGATGGCTTAAGTACAGCATCAACTCTGATCATGGTCATTGATCTCCAGAGATGTGTCATATCTTGGTCGCTGCTGGGGACGAACAGTGAGGCAAGATACACACATGTGTTAAGTTTACTTTATTTGTATCATTATGATTAGGAGTAACTTCAAGACATGTGTTTGGCTGAAAAGATTGATTCCTTAAATTTTTATGGTCATCTTCTGGGCAAAGGAATCTAACTTAGACTAAACCCAATTGATATCACCAAACTGCCTACCTGGGTCTTTCAATAGGGTATGCAAAATGAATATACAAAACTCTGGATGTTTGTGATGTTGAAGTTATTTATTTAACAATCTAAGAAGTCAGTTTTGGGTGCCCCGATATCCTGTGTTCAGCCTAACATTTTTTTTGTTTTTTTTTTGTTTTTTTAATTTTTTTATTTTTTTATTATATCACTGTGAGACATGCAATTACAAAGGTGTTCATAATTAGTTCTTAGTAATACAGTATTCCAGCACCCATCCCTCCACCAGTGCTCCATTTCCACCACCAATCTACCCCACCCCCTCCCGCCCACCCCCATGCTGCCTTAATAGCAGGTGCCCCAGTTTCCTCTCTTTCTCTCTCTGTCTCTCTCTCTGTCTCTGCATCTCTCTCCCTCTTCTGTTACACATTGTGGCTAGTCCTGAAGATATTTATAGTTTATCACTTAAGTCTCTTTGTGTATATTCAATGGTGAGTTTTAATCTGCCATTACCATTTCCCACACTTAGTAAAACACTGGTATCTATTTATATCCTATTAATGAATGCAGTCATTCTATATCTGTCCTTTTCCTTCTGACTAATTTCACTCAGCATGATAGTCTCCATGTCCATCCATTTGCAGGTAAATTTCATAATTTCATCTTTTCTGACAGCCGCATAGTATTCCACAGTGTAGGTGAACCACAGTTTCTTTAGCCAGTCCTCTGTTCTCGGGCATTTAGGTTGTTTCCAGATTCTAGCTATAGTGAATAGCGCAGAGATGAATAAAGAAGTACAGATAGTGTTTCTGCTATGTGTTTTTCAGTCTCTCGGGTATATTCCCAGGAGTGCTATTGCTGGATCAAATGGAAGCTCAATGTCTGGTTTTCGGAGGAATGCCCATATTGTTTTCCAAAAGGGCTGGACCAGTCGGCACTCCCAACAACAGTGGATGAGAGTCCCTTTTCCTCCACATCCACGCCAGCACCGGCTGTTCTTGCTGTTTTGGATGTGTGCCAGTCTCTGTGGTGTGAGATGGTACCTCATTGTTGTATTGATTTGCATCTCCCTGATGATTAGAGATGAAGAACACTTTTTCATATGCCTTTTGGTTCGAATTTCTTCTTTTTTCTTTAATTTTTTATTATACCACCGTGAAACATACAATAACAAAGGTGTTCATAATTGGTTCTTGGTAATACAGTATACCAGCACCCATCCCTCCACCAGTGTCCCATTTCCACCACCAATGTACTCCACCCCTCCCGCCCACCCACAGGCTGCCTTAATAGCAGGTACCCCAGTTTCCTCTCTTTCTCTCTCTGTCTCTCTCTCTCTGTCTCTGCATCTCTCTCCCTCTTCTGTTACACATTGTGGCTAGTCCTGAAGATATTTAGAGTTTATCACTTAAGTCTCTTTGTGTATATTCAATGGTGAGTTTTAATCTGCATTACCATTTCCCACATTTAGTAAAACACTGGTATCTATTTATGTCGTATTAATGAATGCAGTCATTCTATATCTGTCCTTTTCCTTCTGACTAATTTCACTCAGCATGATAGTCTCCATGTCCATCCATTTGCAGGTAAATTTCATCTTTTCTGACAGCCGCATAGTATTCCATAGTGTAGATGAACCACAGTTTCTTTAGCCAGTCCTCTGTTCTCGGGCATTTAGGTTGTTTCCAGATTCTCGCTATAGTGAATAGCGCAGAGATGAATAAAGAAGTACAGATAGTGTTTCTGCTATGTGTTTTTCGGTCTCTCGGGTATATTCCCAGGAGTGCTATTGCTGGATCAAATGGGAGCTCAATGTCTAGTTTTCGGAGGAATGCCCATATTGTTTTCCAAAAGGGCTGGACCAATGGGCACTCCCACCAACAGTGGATGAGAGTCCCTTTTCCCCACATCCACTCTGGTTGTTCTTGCTGTTTTGGATGTGTGCCAGTCTCTGTGGGGTGAGATGGTACCTCATTGTTGTTTTGATTTGCATCTCCCTGATGATTAAAGATGAAGAACACTTTTTCATATGCCTTTTGGCCATTCGAATTTCTTCCTTTTGGAAGCTTCTGTTCATTTCTTCTCCCCCATTATTTGATGGGGTTGGCTGTTTTTTTCTTGTGGAGTGCTACCAGTGCCTGATATATCCTGGATATTAACCCCTTGTCAGATGGGTATTGGGTGAATATCCTTTCCCACTCTGTGGATTGTCTTTGTATCTTGGTCACCGTTTCTTTTGAGGAGCAGAAGCTTTTTAGTTTTATATAATCCAATTTGTTTATCTTTGCTTCCATTTGCTTGGTCAGTGGTGTGTCGTCTTTAAAGATACTTTTCGTTTCGATGTCGTAGAGCGTTTCTCCTATGTTTTCTTCGATGTACCTCATAGATTCATGTCTGATGTTGAGATCTAGAATCCATTTTGATCTGACTTTTGTGCATGGAGTTAGAAGGAGGTCTAAGTTCATTTTTTTGCATGTAGCTGCCAAGTTTTCCCAGCACCATTTGTTGAAGAGGCTTTCTTTGCTCCACTTAATATCTTCTGTCCATTTCTTCTCCCCATTTTTTGATGGGGTTGGCTGTTTTTTTCTTGTGAAGTACTACCAGTGCCTGATATATCCTGGATATTAACCCCTTGTCAGATAGGTATTGGGTGAATATCCTTTCCCACTCTGTGGATTGTCTTTGTATCTTGGTCACCATTTCTTTTGAGTTGCAGAAGCTTTTCAATTTTATATAATCCCATTTGTTTATCTTTGCTTCCATTTGCTTGGTCACTGGTGTGTCGTTTTTAAAGATACTTTTAGTTTTGATGTCGTAGAGCATTTCTCCTATGTTTTCTTCTATGTACATTATAGATTGGTATCTGATTTATTTGTATCACTTCACTTGTCTTCCCTTTGATCATTGATTTGTTCGATCAGGCACCAGTAACATCTCCATATGTCCTGTCTCATGCTAGTGTAGCCCAAGGGCATCTGCTAATCCATGAACATAAAGAGCCTCAAGCCATTCCATCAGGTCATGGGAATGAGGTCTATAATTGTTACTGGTATTTGGCATATCATATACAACATGGGTAAATTGCCAGGCTGTGCTGTGCGTGTGGTATACTCTTGTAGTCACCTCTAATCTTGAGCATTTATTAATGAACCGGGCTGTGATCAGCTCTTCTGCTGGGTGGAGCTCTGATGAGAGGGGAATCTGAATGTGGAAAATGATGGCCCTCATGGTGTGGGGGTCCTCTAGCTTCTTGTGAGGCTCTGCTCCGTGGCAGGCCAGGGCTAGAACCCACCATCACTTCCGGGCACCTGTGATCAGCTGGGCACAGGGAGAGCTGGTAGCAGCTCTGCCCCCTAGTATGTGAGTCTCTGTGTATGAGACTGGTTTATTTAATAAACAAGTTTTTATTTTAAAATTTTTATTATACCACCGTGAGATATACAATTACAAAGATGTTCATATGCCCATGTTTGGGTTTCAGTCATACCGTGTTCCAGCACCATCCCTCCACCAGTGCCCATTTCCCACCACCAATGTCCCTTGATTCCCTCCCCCCCCCCAGCCTGTCTCTATGGCAGGCACTCTACCCTTTCTCTCTCTCTCTCTCTCTCTCTCTCTCTCTATCTATCTATCTATCTATCTATCTTTTCCTTCTCTTACACATTGTAGCTTGCAATACATACATTTAGAGGTTATCATGCATATCCTTTTGCCTACATTCAATGCTCAGTTCTAGGTTGGTTTTATGATTTCCAGTAATTGTTAGCACATTATTCCCTTCTCTGTCTTACCTAACCTCTGACTCCCACATAGTTGCAGTAGATTCCACCCACTGGCAAGACCTACCGATCCATGTTTTGCCTGACCTTGGATATTGGTATCATACTATCTTTTTTTATATCCTGCAAATAAATGCAGTCATTATATATTTGTCTTTTTTCCCTCCTGCTAGTTTCACTCAGCATGATCCTCCCCATGTCCATCCATTTATAGGCAAATTTTATAACTTTCTTTTTCCTGACACCTGCATAGTATTCTATTGTGTAGATGTACCAAAGTTTCTTTTTCCAGTTGTCTGTTCTCGGGCACTCTGGTAACAGCCAGATTCTGGCTATTGTGAATAGTGCTGCTATGAAAATAAAAGTGCAGATGATGTTTATGCTGTGTGGTTTTGGCCTCCCAGAGTATATTCCAGGAGTGGTATTGCTGGGTCAAATGGGAGCTCAATTTCTAGTTTTCGGAGGAATGTCCATATTGTTTTCCGAAAGGCTGTACCAGTCGACATTCCCACCAACAATGGATAAGAGCCCCTTTCTTCCCACAACCATGTTAGCACCTGCTGATCTTGTCCTTCAAAGTCCCATATCCTCTGCTGCTTAGTTGACACCTTGACACCTCACTGTTGGCAGGATTTTTCTCTCCCTGTGTATGTGGGTTCTTGAGAGATGTTTGGAATATCAGCAAGTGCCACTCCAGCTGTTGATGGAGTACAATTAGTTATTTAATAGTCTTAAGAAAGTAGTTTTCAGCCAACCCTATCAAAAAATGGGGAGAAGAAATGAACAGAGGGCTGGAGCTATAACACAGTGGGTAGGGCATTTGCCTTGCACATGACTGATGTGGATTCGATCCCTGGCATTCCATATGATCCTCCAAGCACTGCCAAAAGTAATTACTGAGTGCAGAGCCAAGAGGAACCCCTGAATGTCACCAGGTGTGACCCAAAAGAGCAAAAATAAAGAACAGATAATTTGACAAAGAAAAAATTTGAACGGCCCAAAAGGCATATGAAAAAATGCTATCACTAATCATCAGAAAAATGTCATCACTAATCATCAGAGAGATGCAAATCAAAACAACAATGAGATATCATCTCACACCACAGAACCTGGCACATATCCAAAAGGGCAAGGACAACAAGTGTTGGCATGGATGAGGGGAAAATGGGATTCTCTCATCCATTGTTGGTGGGAATGTTGACTGCTACAGCCGTTTTGGAAAACGATATGGACATTCCTCCAAAGACTAGAAATTGAGCTCCCATTCGTCTCAACTGGTACAGCCTTTTTTGGAAAATAATATGGACATTCCTCCAAAGACTAGAAATTGAGCTCCCATTCGACCCAGCCATACCACTCCTGGGAATATACCCTGGGAGGCCAAAAACACACAGCAGAAACACCATCTACACTTTTATTTTCATAGCAGCACTATTCACAATAGCGAGAATCTGAAAACAACCAGAGTGCCTGAGTACTGATGACTGGATAAAGAAACTTTGGTACATCTACACAATAGAATACTATGCAGCTGTTAGGAAAAATGAGGTTATGAAATTTGCCTATAAATGGCTGGACATGGAGAGGATCATGTTGAATAAAATTAGCCAAAAGGAAAAAAGACAGATATAAAATGATTGCATTTATTTGTATGATATATATATCATGCAAATTATATATCTAATATATATAATATATATTGTATAAAACCAATATCCAAGCAAGGGGATATCCAAGGCAATATCCAAGGCAAAACATGGATCAAGAGATCTTGTCAAAGGTGTAATCTACCACAAACCTGTGGGTGTCAGAAGTTAGGTAAGATGGAGAAGGGAACAGTGTGCTAATAATTGTCAAAAGTGATAATACCAGCCTAGAACTGAGCATTGAATACAGGCAAAAAGATATACCTGATAACCTATAAATGTATGTATTGTAATCCACAGTGTGTAAGAGAAGGAAGAGAGAGAGAGAGAGAGAGAGAGAGACGAGATAAAGAACCTGCCATAGAGGCAGGCTAGGGGAGGGAGAGAGAACTGAGTATATGGTGGTGAGAAATGGGCACTACTGGGGGATGGGTGCTGGAACACTGTATGACCGAAACCCAAACATGAACTTCTTTGTAACTGTATATCTCATGGTTGTATAATAAAATAAAAAAAAATTTTAAATAGGAAAAGCAAAAAAAAAAGTAGTTTTGGGTTTCCAGTATTCTGTGTCCTGACCTCACACTGGTTCCTAATTAGTTCCTCGGTATGTCCATCATCCTTGGTCCACATTGGCCTCTCTCTGGTTCCCTCCCTTGAAGTCAATGTTGCTGGTTCTGTCTCTGGATATTCGTACTGTCCTTCTGGTCTGTTGCTAATGCTTTGTTTTGTCACTGGCCCTATGCAGGCCTGTCCCCTTGGCTTTCCTTAGTTCTTGGCCACATGTGCGTGAGTGAGTACTACTGTGTCTTACAGATACTGGTGAGGGCACAGGATAAACTGCTACCCATATGAGTGTGAACATAGGGTCAAAGAGGAAGTTGCCTGGCACAACCCCCCTTTTATATGTTATCCTTTCCTGCCCCAGGCATTTCCACTATCTACATCTGCATGATTTCTATGGTAAGATTTAGAAGGACCAATTGCCTTCTCTACATCCTGGCACCACTCTTTCCCCTCACCTCCCCCTGTAGCCTTGTCATGTTCACGATGTCCTGTGCTTACAGGATTGTGGGCTATTGTTGGTGCCTTGCAGCCTGTTCCTCGCTGTTGATGTCTAATGTTCTTTGCTCCTTTGTTCTCTGGCCACATGTCAGAAAACTGCTGCTGTTTTTGCTGTGTTCCCAGACTGAGATGAGGGGTCAAAAAGAGGCTGCTGAGTGTAGGGCACAAGTAGGGTTAAAGAGGGAGTTGTCTGACCTGTGTCCCTTTTATGTCCTCATTTATTTCCTCTTCTTAACTATTTTCATTATCTATCGGCTGATAGTAAAATTTAAAATGACCAGCTGTACTAACTACATTACCTGGTGCCTCGTCCCTCCTCCTCCACCTCCACCACAATCAAAACTAAACTATGCTGGTCCCAACCACTATGATACCCATCACAAACGTGGCGTTTACATCATGAGCAGCACACTGAGGACTTTGTGTTCAGACATATTCATAATCCTCAGCACACTTCAGCATTAGCCCTGTTTTCCATGAACATTAACACTACAAGAAATCCGTCCATTTGACTTGAGCTCACACTTCCATGAAGGGATGGAACTGAGATGAATGCACGAGAGTCATTTGGCTCTTATGCTTCTTTGAACCGCTTCATCAGCTGCCCTCTCTGTCCATCATACTGCAGCCACGTGAACCTGTGCCTCAGGACTGCGTCAAGGTGGCCTCCAGGACTCTCTTCATCCCTCCTTCTCCAGAGCTGGCTTCCTAGCTGTGATCTGATTGCTTTGGTGAAAGTGCAGGAGAGAGCAGGGACTCCAAGTAATTGAATGAATTTGATCAGTTGTTTTAAATCTTGCCTCTGAAAAGGCAACCAGACAAATTAAATCACAGAAATGATGGGGATAAGAAATAGTAAGATATTAAAGGGATGAATACACCCTCCCCCACAACTCCCATTTTTGGGGGTTGAAGGAAGGAGTCATATCTTTCTGTGCTCAGGGCTTACTCCTGGCTCTCTTCTCAGGCATTACTCCGAGCAGACTGTGGGGACCATGAGGGATGTCATGCTTGAACTCGGATATGCTACGTGCAAGGCAAACTCCCTATTCTCTATACTATCATTCTGGCCCCTGAAACTTTCTCTTTCTCTTTGTTCTCTTTGCTCGGGGGTTACTCCTGGCTCTGCACTCAGGAATTACTCCTGGCAGTGCTCAGGGGACCATATGGGATGCCAGGGATCAAACCCAGGCTGGCATAGGCCGGCCGCGTGCAAGGCAAATGCCCTACCCGCTGGGCTATCGCTCCGGCCCCTGCAACTTTCTCCTTGAGCCCTCACCTGTGCCAAGGTGAATGGCAGGAGAGCAGCAATTCTCACCCAGGTGACCTGATGACAAAGAGCAAATTGAGAAGCAGACTCTGAGGTTCAGCAGCAGACTACAGAGCACTAATGACAGGCCAGGAGGACAGTGGTAGACTTCAAGAGACAGAAGCATCGAGAGACCAGCATGGATTTAGAGGGATAGAACCAGTGAGAGACAGAGCAGAGCAAGGACAGAGCCTTGAGTAGCAGGGAGGATTTAGAAGGTCTGGCGTGTGAGGCTGGAACATAGAATACTGGGGAATTCTCCTTCTTAAAGCTAAAAGGTAAATTATGTAACTTCGAAAACACTGGCATTTTTATGCATATCTTTCATATGATGCTCACTTAGGAATAAAACCAATTTTGTGATGGTATGATGTTACTGGGGGCATTCTTGTCTCCCAGAAGCTCAAACTTTGACTAAAGCCCCCTCTACTTGAGGGGGCATCTGGGGCATCTCTCTTCATCTCCCATCACTTCCTGGCACATACCTATATTTTGGTTACCCTAAATCACTTAACCTCTTCATTAGACTTAAACTCACCCTATTTGGTGCCATTTTCTCTGCCTGCAATATCTTTTAGCATGGCTACTTACTTATATTAACGTTTTTAAATTTGGGTGCCACGCCTGTTAGTGCTTAGGGCTTATCATTAGTTCTACTGAGAGATCACTTCTGGTGGAGTCAGGGAAATCATATGCAGTGCTGGAGGTCAACCCAGGGTGAGTTGAGTGCAAGGGAAGCACTTTAACTCCTGTACAATCTCTCTGACTCTGTCTATCTCAATTTTTATTAGTTTCTTGTGTCTCAGCTGTAGTGCAATGTCCTCCATAAAACCTTCCTAGATCCCCAACCAGAAATGATATTTCCTCCCTGAAACACCAGCCATTGTTTGCCTCTATCTACTTAAGGAGGATCTCACTACCCAGAACACTAAGTTTTACTGACTGATTCTTTTTTAAAAATATTTTATTATACAACTGTGAGATGTACAATTACAAAGATGTTCATATTTCGATCATACAGTGTTCCAGCACCCATCCCCCCATCAGTGCCCATTTCCCACCACCAATAACCCCAATTCCTCCCCCACCTCCCCTAGCCTGCCTCTATGGCAGGTTCTCTCTCTCTCTCTCATTCTCTCTCTCTCTCTTCTCTTACACATTGTACACTGCAATATATACCTTTCAAGATTATCCGGTGTATCTTTTTGCCAATATTCAATGCTCAGTTCTAGGCTGGTTTTATCATTTTCAATGATTATTAGCACACTGTTCCCTTCTCAATCTTACCTAACCTCTGACTCCCACACACTTGTGGTAGATTCCACCTTTGATAAGACCTCCCGATTCATATTTTTCCTGACCTTGGATATTGGTATCATATATGTATGTGTATGTATATATATGTATATATATATATATATATATATATATATTTATGTCATGCAAATAAATGCAGTCAATCTATATCGGTCTTTTTCCTTCTGGCTAATTTTACTCAACATGAGCCTCTCTATGTCCATCCACTTATAGGCAAATTTCATGACTTCTTTTTTCCTAATAGCTGCATAATATTCCATTATGTAGATATACCAAAAGTTTCTTTATCCAGTCACAGTTCTTGGGCACTCTGTTTGTTTCCAGATTCTGGCTATTGTGCATAGTGCTGCTATGAAGGTAAAAGTGCAGAAGGTAAAAAAGCTGCTGTGTGTTTTGGGCTTCCCAGGGTATATTCCCAGGAGTGGTATTGCTGGGTACTGACTGATTCTTGCCTTGACATACTGCTGAACCTACCTGCATTTTCACCACGGAACATCCAGGCACAGAGCAGATGCTCCATAAACAATTGTTATGCGGATGAAAAGATAGGGATTTGTTATTATTCTAATACATTGTCAGTTAACATACTATACCTTTTACTAAAATATAACATAATACAGAAAAGAAAGAAAATTATGGATAGGGTAACCAATCATTGCAAACTATTTATTAGACAATAATCCAAGATAAGAAATCTAATATGAAATTTCCTCCTGGAAGAGGTAAACTAGAAATAACAAGAGTGGTGGAGGTGCAGTGACTTCTATATAGACTGCACACAAATATCAACACGATTTCCACCGTGTCACCTCAATAGCACATACAAATAAACACATGTATCAAAACCTCCTGCTCCACTGCTTTATTTCTCCTAAGTACTATCTTCTTTTCCCCAAAGTTATCACTAGTGTGACTGTTTTCTCACTATTATGACTTTTAATGCCATTGATAAGTTTTAGCAGTTTTAAATTTATAATTAATATAATCAAACAAATATGTCCTTCCTGCAAATTTTGACATCAGTTTAAAAAATGTCTATGAGATTTATCCAACCTGTTGCATGATTTTATTGTTTGATAGTATCGCTCTGTATAATTGTAATCTGACTTATTTATTCATTCCTCTGGTGATGGGTATTTGAGTTGAGACATTGGTTCTTGCTGGAAAGTCTGACCTGGAATCCTTAGAAATAGTGCAACTCCAGACATATTTTTCTATGGTGTTTGCATTTTAGCAATAATTATGATGTTGAATTTAGCACAATCAAAAATTAATTTCAGTATAAATCTTAATATATATAAGTAGCTAAAACATTTCCAATTTTGTGTGAAACAATGAGCAGCATTAGTAAAGTGCAAGGAATACTGAAATAGAAATCCAATGTACTATCAAGAGGATTTTAAATACCAAGGCATCTGGGTGCTTACAGAAGCCCATGCCAGAATGCCTGAGTGGCAATGATGCTAATAAAGGGAATCTCAGATCTGCCTGAAAGCATGTCCTAGGCAGCAAACTACACCTGCATGTCATTCAGTACATGCATCAAACTGAAATAATACCCACAGCCAAGGCATGTATTGTAATTGCCACCCACCCACTGACTTTATAAAGGAGGGACTTTTGCTCTGGATTAGTAGGGTGCGAAACACCAATCATACAACACTGGACAGAAGAGATGGACAACGGTCTACTAAGCACAGTTACTCATGGCCCAGAGAAGGAAGACATGTCTCACTCTGAAAACTGCAGGGGGCTTGCAAGTAGGAAAAGAGTAAACAGTTGGGATTCTCAGGCAGTGCAATAGGATAAAGAGGATGAGGTAGCTCCTGGCTACACCCAGAGAGTATGACTGGCTTATTTGAATACTCCAATGGGTTGCCAGGGAATGAAACTCGGGGATAAATTATGATTTATCTCTTCAGGAGTAGCATGAAGGAGGAAATTGCAGTTACTTTTTTTGCTGTCCTCCCTATTTCTCCAGATGACAAGAAGCGAGCACTATCAGGCTCAGACCCCGGATATGCACTAGTAACAAGGTCCCACCAAAAGGCAAACAGGCTCTAAGATGTGACCAAATTTAGCAGAAGAGAATAGTGAAATATGACTTCTCTGGAGATTTGGAGGGCAGCTAATATATAAATGGAAATGTGGAGGGCTGCTAAAATACATATTCTTATGTGCATATTTTTGTCCTAGCAACCTACCACCTTTGCTAGTATTTACTTATTTTTATTTTAAATCAACTAACTATGAGGATTTTGCTTATGTTTTATTCGATGTACTTTATGTTTTTATTTTATTTTTTATTTTTTGGGGGTCACACCCAGCAATGCTCAGGGGTTTCTTCTGGCTCTGCACTTAGGAATCACTCCTGGTAGTGCTCGGGGGGACCATATAGGATGCCGGGGATCAAATCCGGGGCCAACAGAGGCCAGCCGTGTGCAAGCCAAACGCCTACCCACTGGACTATCGCTCCCATCGATGTACTTTATGGATTCAGGTAAAAAATATTAAGATCTTTAATACATTTTTTATTTTGATCTGACTTTTGAGCATGGCATTAGAAAGAGGTCTGAGTTCATTTTTTTCACTGTAGCTACCCAGTTATCCCAGCACCACTAGTGGAAGAAGCTTTTATTGCTTCATTTCATATTTTTGGCTCCTTTATCAAAGATTAAATGATCATATGTTTGAGAATATGTGTCCTGATATTCAACTCTATTCCAAGGTCCACAGGTCTGCTTTTATTCCAATAGCATGCTGTTTTAATTACTACCACTTTTTAGTACAGTTTGAAGTTGGGAAAGGTTATACCTCCCATCTTCTTTTATCCAAGGATTGCTTTAGGTATTCATGGGAGTTTATTGTTCCATATAAATTTCGGGAGGTTTTATCAATTTCTTTGAATAATGTCATGACATTTGAATAATGTCAATGCAGTTCCTATAAGTATATGCAGTTCCTCCTATACTTATAGGAACTGCATTGAATCTGTATAATGTTTTAGGGGGTATTGCCATTTTGACAAAGTTAATTCTCCCAATCCACAAACAGGCAATGTATCTACATTTCCTCATGTCCTCTTTTATTTCTTGAAGCAGCATTTTGTAGTTTTCTCTGTTCAGGTCCTTTACATTCTTAGTTAAGCTGATTCCTAGGTACTTGATTTTCTGAGGCTCAGTTCTTCAAAGATGAAACACCACTGACAAAGCAAGTGGAAACAAAGATAAACAAATGAACATCAAGAAACAAAGAAGCTTCTGTATCTCAAAAGAAATGGTGACCAAGATACAAAGATAGTCCACAGTTTTGAAAAGAATATTCATCCAATACCCATCTGATAAATGATTAATGTCCAAGATATATAAGGCAATGGTAGAACTTTGCATGTAAAAGAGTCCAACCCCATCAAAATATGGAGAGACGAAAAGAACAGAAATTTCTTCAAACAAGAAATTCAAATGGCCAAAAGGAACATGAAAAAATTCTCTTAATCATTAATCATCAGGGATATGCAAATCAAAACAACAATGATATATTTTATACCACAGAGACTGGCATACATTCAAAAGAGCAAGAACAACCAGTGCTGGTGTGGAATGCGGGGAGAAAGGGACTCTCATTCACTGTTGGTGGGAATGCCGATTAGTCCAGTTGTTTTGTAAAACAATATGGACATTCCTTCAAAAACTAGAAATTGAGCTCCCATTTGACCCAGCATTACCACTCCTGGGAATATACTATGGGGGCCCAAAGTCACACAACAGAAACACCATCTGCAATTCTATATTCATTGCAGCACTATTCACAATAGCCAGAATATAGGAACAATTTGAGTGGCTGAAAAGAGAAGACTGGATAAAGAAACTATGACACATCTATACAATAAAATACTATGTCATTTGTACTTGTTAGGAAAAATGAAGTTGTGAAATTTGTCTATAAATTGATGGACATGGAGAGTATCATGTTGAATGAAGCTAGTCAGAAGGAAAAGAACAGATATAGAATGATTGCATTCACATGTGGGATATAAAAAATAGTAGGAGACTAATATCCAAGGCCAGGGGAAACATGAGCCAAGAGGACTTGTCAAAGGTTGGAATCTACCACAATAGCATGGGGACAGGGGTTAGGTAAAATAGACAAGGGACCAGTTTTCCAATAGTAGTTAGAAATGGTAATGCTAGACTACAACTGAGTGCAGAAAGTAGGTAAAGGGATATACATGATAACTCCTCAACATATGTATTGCAAGCCACAATGCACAAAAGAAGTGAAAGAGAGAGAGAGAGAGAGGAGAGAGGAGAGAAGAAAAGTGCCTGCCATAGAGGTAGGCTGGGGGTGGGGAGGGAAATTGAGGACATTGGTGTTGGTAAGTGTGCATTGGTAGAGGGATGGGTCTGGAGCACTGTATGACAAACCCAATCATGAACAACTTTAAAACTGTCTAGGTCACAGTGATATAATAAAATAAACAAATAAACTATTACTAAATAAACCCACATAGGCCCTGGGGCAACCAGCCATAGCATGCAGAGCCTCAAACGCAGCTGGGAGAACTGGCACTCAGCTCTCCCTAGCTCAGCTGACCATGAGGCCCCCAGGAGGACAGATGGGTTTTGGGAGTGGGCCCATCACCACTGGGTGGTCCCAGAAGCAGCCGGATGAGACTCGCCCACCACATTAGCCGCCATTTTTGCTGTCTGGATGCTGCAACACATCAGAGCCCACCCAGGAGGGACGCTGACCTCAAGACCAGATTAGCAGAGCAAAACGAGTTCGAGCCCAGGTAGGCGGCTCCCAGAAGCGGGAATCACCGGGGAATTCGTCAGATGGAGCTGGGGTCACCCCTTCCCCTCTCCATTTTGTCTGAGCCCGGTGGCCCTGCCCAGGAGCTGCCCTGGACCGATCAACCATAACATGCAAAGTCTCAAACGCAGCTGGGAGAGCTGGCACTGCGGCTCTCTCCTAGCTCAGCTGACCATGAGGCCCCCAAGGCCGCACTGTCCATCAAACTAATGGAAACAGTTATGTCCTTTAATGTACTGCATTCTACGATGTGTAGGAAAGGTAGGTGGGAGGGAGAGATAGAGAGGAAAGAAAAAGACATACAGATCCCGCCAGGTAGTTCGGAGCGGGAATGGGGAGGGGAGGTGGGGACATTGGTGATGGGAGATGGGCTCAGGTGGAGGGATGGGTGTTGGAACATTGTAGAACCAAAACTTGAGCATGAGCATTTTGCAATTGTATGTCTAAAAGTGGTGTAATAAAATTAAAAAAAAAATAAAGCAGCAGACTTCAGGGGTCTTCAGCCTTTAATGATCATTAAGGGACTATCATTGCTGATACAAAATCAACTGTTTCATGCAAGACTATCACTTACCACAGACGTTGAAAATCTGAACTGCATCCACAGGGAGCTGGAATGATTTAGAATCATTAGGAGCTCGGTTTCCCGTACATGTCACTGAAAAGCCCATGCATGTAGAGGAATGATGGGACTATGGGGAAGCCTTTGAAATAACATTCCTGTAAAATACAAAGAAAGGCTGAGTGATTAAAATATGCTAAATTGAAACTTACATGACTAGGACTCAACACTAACCAACAGCAATCTAGCATTGAGATCAACTGATAATTAGGATGAAGAAGTGTTTTGCCAGTGATAATGGTTTGAAATTATCAGGTATGGAAAAAATGGAAATAAACAAGCAAAAAAAAAAAAAGACAGCTTTCATTGGCTTCATTTTTGTTTTTAAATTATCTGTACGTTGTGTTCTCTATTACAGATTTCCCCAATAATAAAAAAGTAGAACATTCCTGGAAAAAAATAATAAACCCACATAAATTATTGTATATATTTTGATTTCTTTAATTAATTTAAAATATCATTTTTATTACCACCATGAAGACAAACTCAGTTTCACTTGTTCAAAAATAAAAAAGTAAATGCAAATACAAACTAAATATCATTTCCCTTTGAGACCCTCACTGTCTATCTGAGTTGGTGCTGGCTGGCATTGCTTGTTCAAAGGTTCTGAGCTTGGACATTTGCTCTGTCTTGTTCCACAAGGAGACTGGTCTCTGCTCTGATGTTCTTGCATTTGAGTGGAGAAGGGAAACAGACAACAACGGGTAGGTAGAAGTGTAAGATACTGTTGGGTGGCCTATGGAAGTGGCGCAAATGTTGAATATGTGCCTCACAATTGTGATGTCTAAGGTTTGATTCTGGACCCCTCCTACTCTTCTGATCACTGCCAGGGAGTGCTTTCCCCAAGCACTGAACTGAGAGAAGTCCTTGAGCACAGAGAGCATGCCTGACCCCACCTTCAAAGAGTGTTGGGCAGTGAGAGGTGAGAGATGAGATAAGGCATCAGAAAGGGAGGAACACAGAGTGTGGTGCAAATTAGTGTTTTGTTCTGCCATGCCCCACACTGGCTTCAGGACTGCACACACACACACACACACACACACACACACACACACACACACACCACACATTCTGAAATATGGATATATTCCAGCAATCCCTGAAACAACTCTAAAATTTATTTATCGGGCTGGAGCAATAGCCCAGCGGGTAGGGCTTTTGCCTTGCATGCAGCCGGCCTCTGCTGGCCTGGGTTCGATTCCCGGCATCCCATATGGTCCCCCGAGCACCGCCAGGAGTAATTCCTGAGTCAGAGCCAGGAGTAGCCCTGAGCATTGCCGGGTGTGACCCAAAAAGGCAAAAAAAAATAAATAAATAAAGTTTATTTATCATTTCATTCATAAATATTAAAATTGAAGAGTTAGCATACTACCACCAAGTTAGGATGTGAGCCATTCATACTCACATTCACTTCAATTGACATTCGGGTGGTGGCACATATGCTTAAACCAGGTTTGAACCCATGTTTCATTCTATGGGAACCTCCATTATTAGAAAATGCTGTGGCTTTTGCTTCTGTTTTTTCATAGCCCTCAGCACCAGCAAATTTTTCTTGTCTTTAATATATACAGTAGTTTATTTCAGCTTTAGTATCTTATGAAAACTGCCAGTATTATTTTTTCAAGTTACATGCATCTAAAGGAATTAATATAAGCTGATTAGAAAATCAAGCAAGCAGATCTTGTCCCACTTCAGCTGGGATTACTCTTGGCCTGAACTTTGTTTCCAACATTCTGAAGAACATTGTATGGAAGGCCCTGGGAAGTCTGTCTCCCTGGAAAATTGGATTTAGAGTTAAAACCAAGAGAATTCAAGGAAATTTTCATATTTAGCTAATTTATAGGCAGGCAAACCAAGTCCACTCTGACCTTGAATCTATTTTTGTAAATAAAGTTTTATTGAAATGCAACCATGTTCATTTGGATTTGTGTACTGCTTGATCTCTAACTGCTTCGTGACAGATCTGAATAGTTTAAACAGAGATGTTATGTCCTGCAAGTCTGAAAAGATTTACTCTTTGGTGCTTTAGAGATAAAATTACTGACCTCTGATTTAAATTTGCTGTTTAATAAATGTGTCTTGAACCACACATCATACCAGATAATGATGACATAGTTAGATCTGAAAGACTTCCTGGCTAGAAGGTCACAGCCAAATACAGTGTGCATATTAACTATGAGAAAGAACTCTTTAGTTTATGTGGGAAAATTAGCTCAGGCTTGAGACACAGAAGAGGCAGGGTCATGGGTGAGTGGGGGTGGGGCTTTGGTTATAGACCATCAAGGATTTGGGGTTTGATATTGGTGATGAAGAGTTATTTTAGTATTTCAAACAGAGTTGTCAGACTTGCCTTTGAGATAGAGCTTAGTGGTAGAGTAAAGGTGTCGCTTCAGTTATACTGATGCACACAATAGTACTTCTTGGCCTCTCCCTTGAAAAATGTTGTATTCTTAGGAATATTTGGGATACAGAGCAAAAATTTAGGATTACATTAAGAAGTTTAGCTAGTATGAATAACAGCATGACATTTATATAAGACTGAAGTGTGTGTCACACAAGCCATACACAGACCATGGAATTCTTTTTCTTAGGTGGTTGGGTCATACCCAGGGATGCTCAGGGTTTACCCTTGGTTCTGTGTTCAGAGATCACGTCTGGTGATGCACAGGGTCTATATGTGGTGCTAGTGATCAAACCAGGGCTAACTGAGCAAAGCAAGCGTCTTAACTCCCATAGGAGCTCTGCGGCTCCCAGTCCCTGGGATTCTTAGGGAAGTCATTGAAGACAATGGTCTCTTGAAGCTTGCGCCTTTGCAGTCCTTGCTAAGCTCTTGTACTATTAAAGGAAGTGACTAGTAAGGCTCTTCAAACTGAACCTTTTGGCCACCTCTGACTACTTTTCAGTCTGTACTTTCATTCATCCGAGTCCCACCTCTCATCTCAAGACATTCCTAGTACTAAACCTGTCTGCTATCACTAGAAGGAAAGGAACATATTTTTCCCCAGATGCTAATATTCTAATTTGGTGGTGGTGGGGTCACCAAACCCCTTGTCTCCATTCTACTTAGACTACAATCTAATCCAGAAAATTATAGAAAAGACGTTTGCTCTCTGTATTTTAGAGCAATGATTCCTGAAACATAATGTAGAAAAGTATTTTAATAAAATCCAATATGAATTCAAAATAAAATAATCTCAATAATCTAGGAATAAATGAGAACCTCCTCAAAGTGATAAAGAAAATTTACAAAAATCTGCAACTGAGGCCAAGGAGATAGCTTGAACAGCTGAAAGCATGCTTTATGTGCTTTCATTTCAATTCCCATACTATATGATACCCGAACACCTCTGGAACCCCTGAACACTGCTAGGCATGTGCCAAAGTAACAACAACAAAAGCAAACACATCGGACATCATACTTAAAGGTGCAAGACTAAAGATTTACTACAAAAATAAAGTATAAGGCAAGGGCATACCTAAACCTTTTAACTGACAGAAGGAACAAAGTGTAGCACTCCAGATCACTTCAAATTATAAAAAGTGATTTTATAATTTAAAATCACTGCTCATGGGGACTGGAGCGATAGTCCAGTGGGTAGAGCCTTGCATATGGCCAACCAGGGTTCTATCCCCGGCATCCCATGTAGTCCCCAGAGCAACAGAGGGAGTAATTCCTGAGTACAGAGCCAGGAGTACCCCTGAGCATTGCCAGGAGTGACCCAAAAAACAAAAATAAATAAATAAATAGATTAGATAGATGATCGATAGACAGACAGACAGACAGACAGACAGACAGACAGACAGACAGACAGACAGACAGACAGACAGACAGACAGACAGACAGACAGACAGACAGATAGATAGATAGATAGATAGATAGATAGATAGATAGATAGATAGATAGATAGATAGATAGATAGATAGATAGATAGATAGATAGATAGATAGATAGATAGATAGATAGATAGATAGATAGATAGCTGAATGAATAAATGAATGAATGAATGAATATCTGCTTATGGGACATGTAGCCAATCAGAATGTAGAATGAGATGACTGGGGGCTGGGATTTGGTAGCAGATAAGAGGGAAACCCGCACCCATCTCTCTCTCTATCTCTCTCTGTCTCTGTTTCTGTCTGTCTCTCTCTGTCTCTCTGTCTGTCTTCTCTCTCTCTCTCTCCTTCAGCACAATACACCTATGAAACATATTTTTCAGGTAGGGCAGCATGCCCAGACACAGGGTCCAGTACAGGTAGGCCATGCAAGGCCAGGCAAGGGCAGCTACAGGAGCAAACTGGGCTTGGATCCCAGGACAACTCAGGCACAGGTTGGGCTCGGACACCCAGCCAGTGACAAGGTACTGAGCACAGGAGTCTCACATGCACAGGGTCAGTGATGTGGCCAGAGACTAAAAAAACCCAGACAGGACGGCAGGAAGGACTGTTGGAGGCCCAGCAATGGGTACAGAGCACAGGGACTTTGTTCATGGCTGTGGCCAGAGACTGAGAAACAGACACGGGACAGAGAGACCAGTCAGGACAGGTCCTGGCCTTCTTCTTCATAGGAGGCATGAGTAGAATGAGTGGGACAGGACAAGGAAGTTGTTCACGGGAAGGGGGCAGTGCCAGGGACAGGACTGATGACATCATTCATGGGTATAAGAGAGACCGAGACATTGGGGGAGGGATCTGGAACCGTCTACCTTTTCTGTGTACTAAACAACTTTCAATCTCCTGAGTTTGGGATACAAATATTTCATATAATTCTCAAGAGCCCACCAGCACAGGAAAATCCACCTTCACATTAACGTATTTGGTGACCTAACGTGGGGTGTTCTGCTTTGGAGTGAGGTGTTCAGCTGTAAAGTTGTACAGAAACTAGTCTTGGGAACCAGAGAGGCAGCCCGAGGTGGAACAAGAAAGGACTTAAAAGGTGCTGTGACTCTTTACAGAGCTAGAGGAAGAAGAAACAAAACCTGAACTTCATAGCTTGTTAATTTCAGTTTGCAAACAACGAAATGGGAAGGAGCCAGAGATATAGGTGGGTACCTCCCCCACTGAGCTTTCCTCTACTTATGGCCCAAATCATTGGGAAGTCAGAAACCAGTCAGGTGAAGCAAGATCAAGACCTCTAGAGAGCTGGGAAATATAAAAATAAGAAATATAAAGAACATATTGTAAGCTTATGGAAAGCTTTGAGCAGTCCAAAAGTGATAAAACATATTTTGTTCATACATAAAACTTGAACTCAAGACCAGTAGTTAAATTACAGATCCCTAGATAGAGGGGGAATTGAAGAAGCATATTGTACTCAGTCACAGTTTTTCAGCACTGTTCCACCTCCTCCTGTAAGGGAATTTGTTAGTTCAGCCCAAACTTACTATCCTCTATAGGAAAAGCCTCTTAAATAGCTAAAGATTGAGTCAGCAAGATCATGGAAAAGGTTTAGGCTCTGGACATTTTTTTTTCTAACTTTTGGGTCAGTTTGCAGTTTTGTTCAATCCTTAGTGTTGAAAAAATTCATTTGATTTAGAATGTAAAGTAGGATTTTGTTCTAGGACTACAGGCCATTAGCAGTGAAGCCATTAACTTGGGGCAATATACCTATGAAAAGGTTTAAGTATCTTCTCAGATGTGGGCCACACCAACCAGAAGTTGGAGGAACTTGTCAAGGAGGTTTTAAGATGAATATTTTAAGATAAATATTTTCTGTCCTGGATAAGGAGTTTTGCTACTTCCTTTCTAGCCCTTTTCCAAAGGAGTGGTGGATTTCACCTGCCTACAGGCAAAAGATGCTGCCATTTGGGGTCTTAGGTCTAAGAGAAAAGTTGATTGAAGTTATTACTTCCAATGTGAATAATGTTTTGAAATTTACCTTTGTGTTAGCTAAGGAAGTGACAAAGGTAGGATGTGTCTGGTACAAAAACAGTAACTTCAGGTTATGTCCTTGGAAAGAAACTGAAGGAGGATGGCTACATGCATGCAAAGGAAATGCTTGGTTGGTTCTTTGCACAAAGACACAGACTGGTTAATTCAGGTTTTGTTATTTCAGAAGATGTGCTCAAGTCTGTTTCTTTATTTGTGAGAAAAGCAAGAAATGTGGGATGTATGTTTGAACAAAGATACAGTTGTATGGTTCTGTTCTGCTGAGAGAGTTAACTTTGTTTATTTATTTATTTTCAATAATTTTTAAAATGCAGTGTTTATTTTGATAAATTGCTTTATCTGATTTTCTGTAATATACTGGCTCTCAGTTTTGCCCATACCAAATGGTTGTTTAATCCGAATATCTGAGCAGCAAACTGAACTGATCCTTCTGGAGAAAGGACGGTTGAACACCCAAGACCACTGGGCAGTCGAAGAGAAGACCATACGTCCTGAGTTCCCCAGTCGGGAGTGAGAGGAGGGCTGCAAATTTTTGCTTTGCTGAACTTGTTATAGGCCAAACTGAAGTGGACGTTATGAGTCATGTACACAGGCCATTTTTGAGAAACTGGAGAAGTCCTGGATGCCTCAAAATTGTACACTGCTGGATTGTCGAAGATTGAATTTGGTGTTGATGTGACCACTAAATAAATTGTTCTGGCTGATGTCATTGATAATGATTGGTGGAGACTGTGGCTGTTGGGAGATTGAAACCAGCAGACAGTCATACCATGACCTCAAAGAAGTAACTCCAGAAGGTCAAGAAAAATTTTCTAGTGGGTTGCAGAAAGAGTAGAGTTGCTTCTAAAACCACAAAGTCAGTGCAGGGCTGTATTGATGGGGTCAACTTCTGATCTCGGTCACTGTGAAAAAATCAAGAAAGCTTGTGGAAATTTTGACATTCAGTGTAAACTTCAAGTAACAACTGCTCACAAAGGACCAGACGAAACTCTGAGGATTAAAGCTGAGTACGAAGGGGATGGCATTCCTACTGTGTTTGTGACAGTGGTGGGCAGAAGCAGTGGTTTAGGACCAGTGCTATCTGGTAACACAAAGGCAA
>JAJIBD010007859.1:0-33752 GCA_021461705.1 Cryptotis parvus | reverse complement strand
AGGGTTCTAATCTAAGAGAAAATTAAAATATTTTGCAAATGTCAAATTGGAAAATAATTTTCCTGAAAAAGGGAAATATCACCATTCTTTAAAGGGAAGTTGTCTTTCAAATCTCAGTAATTCCATAAGGTAAAGTGTGGGAAATTCCTACAAAAAGTGGTAGAGAAAGGCAGAAAGCAAGACAAAAATGTATTTTAGGTTTAGGAGGGGCGGTTACCTGAATGTGTAACTTTTGTTAGGAAATATATTTGCTAAGATGGGAGTATTTCATTGTGTCTTTAAGAAGGCAAGTGAGTTTACAAAGCTGCTTCAGTTATCTCTTCAGATATCTCTGTAGCGATCATGTCATAAGTTCTTGGATTTCTCAAACAGATCAGTCTTTCTAGGGCTCTGGCCTTGCATTTGAATGACCTGGGTTCTGTCCCAAGCGCATGTGGATCCCTGAACATGAGAGCTACCTACCTGGTGTGGTCAGTACCCTCCCCTGCCAAAGATCTGAAATGTTCTAGGCAGTCATGAGAAGAAAGTAATATGTACATAAAAGTTTTGAGTCTGTTTCAGGAAGAGAGTGAATGGGTCAAGTTCTAGGAATTGAGCAGCAGGAATTGAGCTGCAGTGGGTTTTCTAAGTGTTCTGCACAGCTGATTATGTGAGCAGGAGCAGTAGAGCTTGTGCTAGCAGGGGACAGTTTCAGACTGTTAGGCGTTTTAGATCACGTGGGAATTGTTGTAATGGGCTTTTTTACAGAACTTTGTCAGTAATAGTGATAAAAAGGTAGAACGGATATTTTATCCTGATTGTCTGATTCTAGAGTCTGAGGTCTAATTATTTAATGCTTTCATATTATAAGACCATTTCTTTTGCTTGAAACCTACTGTATTAAATTTCAATTGCAATTAAAATTTTAAACCATTTTAATAATAAAAATGTATAATTTGAACTTTGCTTTGTTACACACACATGTTTAATTTTCATTGTGCCCACCTTAGACCAACAGAAATTGTTAGAGTTTTAGAGAATTCACCCTGATTTGACAGATGGAGCAGGAATGAGGAAAATATACCCAGATTTTATCACTTGTCTCTCACTGGCTTCAATTTTGAAAGCAGATTGTCCAAAGAAGTAGGGAAGATACTCTGTCTTTTGTCTACCATCTGTCCCTTGACTTAACACTTCAGTGTGTAACCAAGATAGACTGGTAACTCCATCTTCTCAGTTCACTGTGGATGATTGATTGCACATTTTAGCAAACAGCTGGGCAGGAACTGGTGGGCCGGGGTGGGGGTGTTAAGGGTAGATTGGCAGCAAGTACTGCAGGCACTGTAGGAGTTCACACTGAAGTACAGCACTGAGCTGGGAGCCGGTAGTGGAACATTCCTCAGCTCCTCCATTTTCTGCTTCTTACCCATCTGTTCTATTAGTGACTGAGTAAATTAACATGCTGGTGTCCCCTGGTTTTTCCTAATAGTTGCTTTCTATTAGAAAATGGAACTATAAATAGTTCCATTTTCAATAGTTGCTGTTGTTCTCCATTTGATTCAGCTTTATTTAGTAGATAAAAGTTTGTGTGTAGATTTGCTTCTATTAATATTTTTACTATGAGTTTAGTCATTATCAAAGTAAAATGACTATTATATTTAAGTCAGCTTCGTTGTTTAGCTCTGTGTTAGTGTTATTTCCACCCCACTGCTATAAGCTTTCACCATTTTATCATACAAGTGAGTAAAATTTAATATTTGTTTAAAATAATTTGAGTCAAATATGAGTTTTGGGTAAATTGCTTAACATGAAAGAGAATTTTTTTTCCAAACTGCATTAACATTATAAGCCACTTGTCACTTGTCTTCCCATTGTTCATAGATTTGCTCAAACAGGCACCAGTAACGTCTCCATTCATTGCGAATGAAGTACATTACTGTTACTGTTTTTGGCATATCAAATACACCATGGGTAGCTTGCCATGCTCTGCTGTGTCTCTGGGTTCATTCCAGGGGCCCAGTCTTTTCTTTATATATATTATTGGACAATAATAATCCTATTGAGTGATGTAAGTAGAAAGGAAAAGTATTCTAAAAAGATCAAAAGAGAAGTTGGGGAACATTCTAAGATTCCTGATACATACACAATGGTACAGTGCTATTTTCAAATGGATTTAGAATAAGTAAAAAAAGGTATTTGAAGTGCATATTTTGAACTCTAGGGCAACCCCAAAAACTTTTCAAAAAGAAGTCTAATTTATATGCTAGAGAAGATCAAAGAAAACCAAGGCAAGGATCAACTGAAAAGTACCCCAAAAAGTGTGAATAAAAGGGTGTGACCCAAAACCCCTACCCCTAATCCTGGGTGGGGAAAAGATGGGGGGGCAAAAGAACAAAAATAATAATTGATTACAGTTTAACAGATATCAGTCTAGCACCTCTTCCTACTTACCTTTTTGTGTACTTAATTACTCTCAGACTAGATTCTCAGAAACATAATCACTGTTAGAGAAGAATTTTCATGAATATTATTTTGATTGCCTACAACAGAACTAATCTAGTTTTTATTTTATTTTGTTTTTATCTTATTAAAAGTACCATGACCGATAAAGTTATTTCTAGTTGAGTTTGATACCTCCAATGTTCCAGCACTAATCCCTTTACCAGTGTCAATTCCCTCTCCCAGGGTGCCCAGGTTCCCCGCTCCTCACCCCACCACCTGCCACCACAACAGTGGTGGCAGGTTACAGTTTGCCTATTAAAGTATGGATCCTTGTTTTCAGGACTGTTGACTCTGGTTTGGATATTTAGCTGTGCTATTCCTTTAAGACACCATGTACCCAAATGTACTCAACTCCTGCCCCGTTTCTTCCTGTCTGTCTCTCCTTATCCCCTCCATTTCTCTCCTTTGTCCTCTCAGTAAATGTTGGACTGGAGCAATAACATAGTGGGGAGGGTGTTTGCCTTGCACGTGTACGACCAGATTCAATTCCCTGGCATCCTACTATGATCCACCCAATACTGCCAGGAGTAATCCCCCTTTATTTATTTATTTTTTTTTTGCTTTTTGGGTCACACCTGGCAATGCTCAGGGTTACTCCTGGCTCCCACTCAGGTATTACTCCTGGCAGTGCTCAGGGGACCATATGGGATGCCAGGAATCAAACCTGGCTTGGCCTGTGCGCCGTGTAAGGCAAATGCCCCACCGCTGGACTATCACTCCGACTAGGAGTAATTCCTAAGTGCAGAGCCAGAAGTAACCCCTGAGCATTGCTGAGCGTGACACAAAGAGAAAAAAAAGGTAAATGTGTATTCCCTCCTTTAATCTTGCTCACCCTCCCTTCTCTTGGTTGTTGCCATGATGGCCCGGGTTGGTTGGGTACTTGCACATGCTTAGTTGTGTCACTGGTAGCTTGGTAAAGTGGGAGGAAAGGAAGGTAACCTTGAGAAACAGTGCTGTCACTTTTCTGCCCGACCACCCCGCCGGCCACCCTGGGAAATTGCTTGAGGATAGGACTAGTAAAGTCCGCTCTGAGCACCCTCCACAGCAATGACGTCCGTGTTCCACCATACCCAAGAGGCAGCTGTCAATCTGCTCCTGTAATCAGTTTGTTGCAAATTGTGGGAAATGATTCCCAGATTCTGATTTCTCCAGCAGCTGTGAATTCAGGCTGGAGGGAGGGAATTGCTCTTTGCAAGAAAGAAAAGTGAGTCAGTCCTAACCTTGCTACAGGTGTTCTCGGTCACCTTTCCCTCCCCAGAAAAGAATTTCAGAAGGAGGCAAAATAGTAAAGCATGATCATTTATGTTGAAATTTATTTAGAAAGATGCAAGGGTAGAGAAAAAGAGGAACCTGTGTTCAAGAGAGAACACAGGGAGCCAGATCGATAGTATAGCCGGTAGGGCGTTTGCCTTGCACGCTGCCGCCCGGTTCGATCCTCAGCATCCCATATGGTCCCCTGAGCACCAACAGGAGTAATTCCCATGTGCAGAGCCAGGAGTAATCCCTGAGCATTGCTGGGTGGGACCCAAAAAACCAAAAAAAAAAAAAAAAAAAGAAAGGGGTTGATGGACAGGAAGTAACTCGGGTCAGGGAATAGGGAGGTGGCAGGGAGGGTTAGGGCACTTGGTGAGATATACCAATACCACAAATGTCAACACTAAGTGCATAATCTAAACTATAATAAAAATTTAAAGTACCATTTCTCTTCCAAATCAGTCCACAAATTAATTTTAGTCAGATGCCAGTGGATTTGATAAAATTAATCACAGTGAAAGTATTTACTAGTGATGGGAAGATCAGAGTATTATGAATATTAAAGTTTATAGAAAACTTAAATAATTAAAGTGTAAGTACCAGTACAGAAATAAAGTTGGATTCAGTAGGGGAAAAAGTTTAAAATTTGTTCCAAATATATTTTTTAAATAGTAGTGTTATCCCAAATCAGAGTATTGTATTGTTCAATAAGTAACTTTTCAAACTTAAGATTTTTTTTTTTGTTGTTGTTGTTTATCTTTTTTATTTTATTTTTTTTTCCCCCCCCAAAAATTTTATTACACCATTTTGGACATACAATTGAAAGATGCTCATATAGAGTTTTGGTTCTACAGTGTTCCAATACCCATCCCTCCACCCAAACCCATCTCCCATCACCAGTGTCCCCACCTCCTTCCCCCTCCCACACCTCAACTACTTGGCGGGATCTGTATGTCATTTCTCTCCTCTTTATCTCTCTCCCCTGCCAAACTTTCCTGCACATCGTGGAATGCAGTGCATTAAAGGACATTACTTTTCCACTATTTTAATGGACCGCACGGCTCCAAGCAGCTGCGCAACCTGGGCTCGAACTGGTTTTGCTCTGTTAATCTGGTCATGAGGCAGTTTCCCAGTGTCCAGACAGTGAAGGTGATGGCTAGTGTGGTGGGCGTAGTCTCATCTGGCTGCTTCCGGGACCTCCCAGAGGTGATGGCCCACTCCCAAAACCCATCTGTCCTCCCGGGGGCCCCATAGTCAGCTGGGCCCGGCAAGCAGAGTTCCAGCTTCCCCAGCCGCTTGTGAGGCTCTTCATGCTATGGCTTCAAACTTAAGATTTTAATATAGAGGGCCAGAGCGATAGCACAGTGGGTAGAGTGTTTGCCTTGCACACGGCCAACCAGGGTTCTTTTCCCAACATCCCATATGGTCTCCCGAGCTCCGAGAGGAGTAATTCCTGAGCCAAGAGCCGGGAGTAACCCCTGATTGAGCATTGCCGGGTGTGACCCAAAGTGCAAAAAGAAAAGGAAAAAATAATATTAAAAAATATTTTATTATATCACTGTGAGATACACAATTACAAAGATGTTCATGATTGGGTTTCTCGTGCGGTGTTCCAACACCCATCCCTCCAGCAGTGCCCACTTCCCACCACCACCAATGTCCCCTATTCCCTCCCCCTCCCCATAGCCTGCCTCTATGGCAGGTTCTTTATCTCATTTATCTCTTTCTCTTTCTCTTTTCCTTCTCTGACACATTGTGGATTGCAATGCATACATTTAGAGGTTATCATGTGTATCTAAAAAGAATTTAATACATTTATGAATCATGAAATTAGTTTAGTAATTCATGTTAGTTGTCATGTAGTTTTGAAAAACAGTAGAGGGTCCAGGTATATAACTCTGAATGACACTAGTTCCGAATGTGTGAGACCCTAGTTTGGTCCATTTTTTTATGTTGGTGGTGAGGGCACACCCAGCAGTGCTCAGGGTTTTTCTCCCTGGCTCTGTATCTAGGGATCACTCATAGTGGGTTCAGGGAACATGTGGGGTACTGGGGATCAAACTTGGGTCAGCTACATGCAAGGTAAATGCTGTACTATCGTTCTGGCTCCCCAAACAAACAAAAGCATAAGCATTGTTAGAGTTAGAAATAAGTCCATAGGATAGGAGCAAATAATGAAAATACATTAATAGTAAATGTATATGTACTTTAAGCAAAATCATTAAATAAAAGTTAGACATTTGGGTGCTCGAGAGATAGTATAGTGAGGTGGGCGCTTGCCTTGCACACACAGCCTGGCCGAGGTTCTATCCCTGGGCACCCCATATGTTCCCTAAGCCCGGTCTAGAACCGATCCTTGAGTGCAGAGCTGGGAGTAAGCCCTGAGAACCACTGTATGTGACCCCCAGCCCAAAAATACTTAGTATTAAAAGTAAGTGATGAAAATACAACCTAAAAATTAAAAATATATATTCAATCTTAAGGATGCATTTAATGTGGTAGAAAATATTATATAAATAGTTATCTAAATGATTATTGAATGTTGCTTTTTTTCCCTGAGTTTGTCTTTTTTGTAAAAAATTCTGCTCGTTACTGTGTGAATTTAAACAATAACAAAACAATTTATAGAAAAGGACATAATTTCTTTTTTTCTGTTTTTAGAGGACTATTTTAATAAAGGGAAAAATGAGTCTGAGGACAGTAAGCTTCGATTTGAAACTTACCAGTTGATGTGGCAGCAGATGAAATCTGAAACTGAGGTGAATATTTTTAAAAAAAAATTTAATATTTCTCTTAATAGCATAAATCTCATATTTGTTGCTTCCTGTTTTTCTTTCCAATAACCTATGAGTTAATAGGTAGTACTGTTTAGGTATAAACTGTATATACTTAAGAAGGGAAAAAAAAGAACCAAAAATGTTTCATGTTCCCTGTGTTAAGCATTCAAATACTGGAACAGTTATTTATATAAGAGCTGCTGAAACAAGAGGCCTTTTGTATAGCTTCACAACTTTAAAAAGGATAAACTCTTTAAATTACATATTCAGTTACCTAAGAAGTAAAGACATTTTTTGAAACTGCCATACTTAGTTTCCTCATATATAGTTAGTTACCTTCTTTCAGCAGTCTTTCTATTTGTTCTGAGATAGGGAAAATCTTTGTGTTTGTTCCCTTTAAAAAAGATTTGGGGACTGTAGAGATATACATTAGGTAATTTTTTTTGTTATAGTAAAAATTTTATAGCTCTAGAGCCAGAATTTTGAGTGTACTTGCTTTGTTCAACTAACAAGTTTATCTTTTTTAATATCTTTAGGGAGAATCATGCACTTTATAGTTTATTGCTGCTTCCTACCACTTTTATTGCTTCACACTTTATGGCATGTATTTCACATGAAGGTATTTGAATTTATAGTTTAGGCCCTCTGTGTTTTTAAACCTGGATTCTAACTAACATTCCTCAGATGTCTGACCCTTCAGGTTAGTCATTAACTTGTGTGGCACCACTGGCCAAATTTGAAAATTTTTTGTAAGGCGATTCTGCCCTATACCAGGTTACACCCTCTGCCAGTTTCCTCTTTGATTTCCTCGGCAGGCCATCATAGTGCTGCCAGATTAATCCTTATTAAACTAGATTTAATTATGTCTCAGGTTCCTTCTGTGGTTCTCACAGGTGAAAATCCAAACCCATGAGTGCCATGCAGTTTTTTGGTCTAGTCTAATGGTTCCCAGAGTGAGCTTCACCACCCCCTCGGACGCTAGCACTGTTGAGAGAGATGATAGTAGCTTCGTGTGTAACTGGGGAAACTTTCTGTTTGTTCCTTTTAAAAAAGTTAGATGTGGGGCTATAGAGAGAGTACAGTGAATACCTGGTACATAGCTCACCTGGGTTGGATTTCAGTACCACAGTATGCGCCCCCACCCCCAAGTACTGCCAGTTGTTATTTCTAATGGAAAGCCAGAGGGTCATCGTGAGCACAGCCATGCATAATCCAAAAAAATCAAGTGAAAAAATAGGTTTCCAGGGGGCATGGAGTGCTTTTTATTTTTTTTTCCTGTCCCAGGGTGATGAACTGTCTGGGAGCGCCCGCTGGGGTCCCCAACAGTGCCGGAAGCGAATTCCCTTCTACCTCCGGCTGGCGAGGAATGGATGAAAACTCAGGGCTTTACTATTACAGGTTCCAATATACAATCCAAGAATAGGGAAAACCTCCAGACTCTGGGTTCCCAGCTAGGCCCCAGCCAGGGTGTAGGCCAAGATGGCTGCCACCACGTGTTGAGGCCCAACAGAGAATGGAGAGGACAGAGAAGCAAAATACCAAGGGAAGCCGAAATGGTCTGGGCTGGGCTATCTAGAGATGAAAACAGAAAAATAGCTCTATAGAAATGTACAAAGACCCAGAGCTAATTCAGAGCCTCCCAGCAGAGCTGGGAGGAGCTGCAAGCCAAATGTAACTTCCCTGGCAGGAAGGGTCAAATGCCCTCAGGTAATTTCTCCCAGCACCTTACCCAATGTCTTTTTATATGCTAATGTCTTGAGCCAAGATCCACCTGGAAAAGCCTCCATAGGGTAGAGAAGGGGGGCTCTTAGAGGAGTCCTGCAACAATGAACTAGATACAGAACCTCTTGGTCTAGCACCATGCTTTTTTTTGGTCTCCATTCCCTCAAACTCTTTCATGTTTTTATGCTTAACTATGTGTGTTTACCCCGTTATTCAGTGCTTTCTTTCTTTGCCTCCTTCATTCCATTCCTTCTAAGTATTTTTTAACGTACTGCCCTCTCCATCTTCTGCCCTTTGACTCAAATGCCTCTGCTTAAATTTGGTGATTCTACTATTTGTTCCTTTATTATCATAGCACATTACATAGTATGTTATAATCGTTAGAATTTTTGCTAATTTTCTTCACTTTTGTTTAGTGGTTATCTTTCATTTCTGAGGTAGTAAATACTTAGTGAATAAATGGAGTTCTGTAATAAAGGAGGAGAGGAAGCAATAATCACTAGATATTTAAAGAAGAAACATTTTTAATTTCATCCATTTTAATTTTCCAGGTAGTCTGTGGGATAGAATTCAGGACAACATTATTTCCTGAACTTCGAACCATCAGTTACTATTAATAGTAATTCATAAACTTATGTTTTCTTTATAGCAACTACAAGAGCAACTAAATAAAAATCTGTTTGACAGTCTAATTGAATTTCTGCACAAGTCTCATTCTCATTTCAAGAAGAATTCAAAAGACTGGGGCTGTCAAATGAAAGCCCAAGAAATTCCAACTGCTGCTATTGTTCTAGGTGCGACTATTAGATGTGGGAGCTATAGTCAAGTTTTTTTTTTGAGAATAGTGTGAAATAACCTCTTTTGCTAAACTTTTGCTAAACTTTTTCTCTTTCATTTATAGAGTTATGCCAACTATAGTTAACTTTGCATACTGTAAAACCAACAAGACTTCTTTTTAATGATCAGACATCTATAAATTAAAAGAATTTGAGGGAGGCGTTGCCTCACATGAGTCCGACCTGGGTTCAATTCCGGGCATCCCATATGGTCTCCCAAACACCTCCAGGAATAATTCCTGAGTGCAGAGCCAGGAGGAGTGGCCCAAAAAGCAAAAAAAGAATTTTAGGGGCTGGAGAGATAGTACAGTGGATAAGGTCTGACTGACTCAGATTCGATCTTTGGTATTTCATATAGTCTCCCAAGCACCACCAGGACTGATTTCCTGAGTGCAGAGCAAGGAGTAATTCTTGGGTATCTCTAGATATGGCCCAAAAAACAAAAAGATTTTGGTTTTTTAAAAAAAAATTATTGCTTTTTAAAATATTTTTATTATACCACAGTGAAACATACAGTTACAAAGGTGTTCATAATTGGTTCTTGGTAATACAGTATTCCAGCACCCATCCCTCCACCAGTGCCCCATTCCCACCACCAGTGTACCCCACACCCTCCCACCCACACCCAGGCTACCTCAATAGCAGGTACCCCTTTTCCTCTCTTTCTCTCTCTGTCTCTGTCTCTGCATCTTTTCCCCTCTATTTTTACACATGCGGCTAGCCCTGCAGATATTTAGGGCTATCATTTAAGTCCCTAAAAAAAAAAAGAATTTGATCTAGGGTTTGTACCTTCAACTTTTTGTCAGAAAATGGAAAAGGAAAATTGTTTATGTTAATGTGTTTATGTTACTCTTTTTATTTTTAATTTTTATTTATTTTTATTTTTTGCATTTTGGGTCACACTTCGGTGTTGCTCAGGGGTTACTCCTGACTCTTTGCTCAGGAATTACTCCTGGCAGTGCTTGGGGATCATAAGGGATGCTTATGTGGTTGACCCGGGATCGAACCCGGCAGTGCTTGGCAGTGCTTGGGGATCATAAGGGATGCTTATGGGGTTGACGCGGGATCGAACCCGGTCAACCACATGCAAGGCAAATGCCCTCCAGCTGTGCTATCGCTCTGGCCCCTATGCTACTCTTTTTAGTTATGAGAATATATAAGATTTATTTATAAGAAAGAAAATGCTAACATAGCTTTGCTGGGTGTGGCCCAAATTCCCTTCCACCTAAAAAATAAATTTATCAAGGGTTTATGCCCCCTCAACTTTTTGACAGAAAACTAAAAATTATATATTTATGCTACTTTCTTTCTTTTTTTTTTTTTTTTTTTGGGTCCACTAGCGATGCTCAAGGGTAAGTCCTGGCTCTGCACTCAGGACCTACTCCTGGCGGTGCTTGGGGACCATGTGGGATGTCAGGGGATCGAACCCAGGCCGGCTGCGTGCAAGGCAAACGCCTACCTACTGGACTATCACTCCGGCCCCTATTTATGCTACTTTTTAAATATCACTTGATCACTTCTTTTTTTTTTTTTTTTTTGCTTTTTTGGTCATACCCGGCGATGCTCAGGGGTTACTCCTGGCTCTTTGCTCAGGAATTACTCCTGGCGGTGCTTGGGGATCATATGGGATGCCAGGGATCGAACCCAGGCCAGCATAGGCAGGCCGGCGTGTAAGGCAAACGCCCTACCTGCTGGGCTATCGCTCCGACCCCTCACTTGATCACTTCTTGATCACTTGAATCCCGTTATTCATCGATTTGCTCGAGCGACCAGTAACATTTCCATTGGACCCTATCACGTGCCAATGTAGCCCAATGGCATCTGGTTGATTCAGGAATATGAAGAGCCTCAAACCGTTCCTTCAGGGTCTTTACAAGGAAGTCTGACCATCTTGTAGGTGGGCAGCCACGTGATCTTTTGACATCCCGTGGGATCCAGTCGGTAATGGCTCTAGTCCAGCGGTTGTCTCCAAATCGCATTATATGTCCAGCCCATCTGATTTTCGATGCCTTGGCAAACGAGACAGCATCCCTGATTCTGGAACAGCAATGGAGGTCAGAACTCCGGATTCCTTCTCTCACTTGAGTGAGGCGTGATATTCCAAGCATAGCTCTTTCGATTCCTCTCTGGGAGACCCGAATAGCATTCTCATCCTGCTTTCGTAGGGCCCAGGTCTCTGAGGCGTATGTTAATGCAGGGAGAACAGTGGAGTCAAAGAGATGTGCCCGGAGCCGGAGGTTCTTTGTCCTTTAGCTATTTCTTCGATGCCTTTGAAGGCATTCCATGCCACTCTCTCTTCCTCCTGCGCAGCTCAGGTTTTAGGTCGTTCATCATGTTGATTTCGACCTAGGTACACATAACTGCTGCATTCAGAGATGTTTGTTCCATTGAGAGTGAATGGGGCCTCAGGAACTAGTTCATTCTTCATGAACATTGTTTTCTTTAGATTCAGCTGTAGACCTATCTTTCCACATTCTCGGTCGTAAGTCAGCCAGCATTTGTGCCGCTTGGCTAATGTTTGATGTTATCAGAACGATGTCATCAGCGGAGCGGAGGTGGTGTAGTTGCTGACCATCTATCTTCACTCCCATTCCTTCCCATTCTAATTGTCGCATGATGTTCTCGAGGGTGGTGCTGAAGAGTTTTGGTGAAATGGTATCACCCTGTCGAACCCCTCTTTTCACATTAATGATCACTTCTTTGTAGAATGGTGAGATCCTGGTGGTGAATCCGTAATACAGCTCACAAAGGATCTTGATGTATTGGGTTTGAACACCCTGTTTGGCTAGGGCTTCTGATGACTGCTTCAGTCTCCACAGAATCAAAGGCTTTCTGTAAATCAATGAACGTGAGACAGAGTGGCATCTTGTACTCCCTACAAACCTCAATGAGCTTGGTTACTGTGGATATGGTCGATTGTGCTGAATCCTTTCCGGAAGCCTGCTTGCTCGCATGGTTGTCCTTCATCTAGTGTTCTGCTAATCCTGTTCAGGATGACTTGTGTAAACAGCTTGTAGATGACGGACAACAGGCAGATGGGGCGATAGTTGCCGATGTCGTGAATGTCTCCCTTCTTGAACAGTAGAACTGTCCTGCTGGTTTTCCATTGGGAGGGCACCTTGCATTCGGACAGGTAGCGTGTGAAGAGCCGAGCCAGTGTATTGATGAGTACCGATGGCAGATTCTTCAGGTGTTCGGGTCTGACTTTGTCTGGGTCTGGTGCTGTTCCCTTCTTTACCGACGAGATGGCATGTCGGATTTCAGAAGGGAGAATGTTGGGAATGACATATCCATCCTGTGGAATTTGGTATGTGGGCAGGTGGATGTGGCTATCAAAGAGATTTGAGCAGAAGTCCTGGATAATCTTCTCCATTGCCTTTCTGGAAGATGTGATAGATCCATCAGGGCGTCGGAGGGCAGTCATCTTGGTCTTATAGTTGGCGAAGGACAGGCGGGCAGTGCGAATGCTATTCCCGGCTTTTTTGAATATAGGATATATAATATTTACTTAGGAAAAAACTACCAACCCATAACTCTGTTGGGTGTGGCCTTAAAACCTAAAAAAGAAAAAATCACCTGTATCTTAAAAATTTAGTTTTTTATAGTTTAAAAAGAAATCATACCCTGGGGCCGGAGCTATAGCCCAGCGGGTAGGGCATTTGCCTTGCTGCGGGCCGGCCCATGCCGCCCGGGTTCGATCCCGGCATCCCATATGGTCCCCCGGGGCACCACCAGGAGTGATTTCTGAGTGCAGAGCCAGGAGAAACCCCTGAGCATTGCCGGGTGTGACCCTAGAAAAGCAAAAAAAAAGAAAAGAAATCATACCTTCCTAAGAATTGCTCTGTGATCTTAATGATTTTTTTTCATTTGCCTAACTTATCAGTCTTGAATTTTATAAATGATATTTTTTAGATTATTTATGAAAGAGTTAGATGAATTATGTATAAATTGTCTTCAGATCTTGGTTGCCAACTTCTTAGATAATTAAATATAATAGCCCTTTCTGGGGTAGGGGAGGGCACCACACCTAGCAGTGCTCAGATCTTCTCTGGGCTCAGTGCGCTAGGGACCATATGTGTTGGAGGTTGAACATGGGCTCTCTGCATGCAGAGTGTATTCTGCATGTTGAGTGATTTCTCTGGCCCTTAATACTTTTTCTTTAATCAGCTGTCTGAATTAAAGGTGAAAAAAATTTTCTTCAGAATTTTAACATTTTCTTCATTCCTTTTGAAAAGAAAATTCAATTTATTTGGATTCTAAATAAATTCCTTTTGCTTCCAAGTTCTTATTAGGAGTTGTTACACCGTGGTCTCTGAGGTGTTTTTTTTTTTTTTTTTTTTGGTTTACACCCGGCAATGCTCAGGGGTTACTCCTAGCTCTGCACTCAGGGATTACTTCTGGCGGTGCTCGGGGGACCCTTATAGGATGCCGGGGGATCGAACCTGGTCGGCCACGTGCAAGGCAAATACCCCACCTGCTGTGTTGTCGTTCTGGTCCCACTGGTGGTCTCTGAGATCGCAAATTAATTGTTTAATGCTGCAATCATCTTTCTATATCCTATTTTTAGGGCATTACTTATGTTGCAAGATATCATTATTTATATTTATCAGTGCTCAGGGACCATGTGGGATCCAAACTTTAATATACCTAGAAATAATCTCTACAGCTTCCTAAAATCACTTTCAATAATAGATCTTGCCTGGGGCCTAAAACTGCATTTCTTATAGGCTTCCAGGAAGTGTCCACACTGCTTATCTCAGGATCACTCTAAGTTGTAAGACTCTTGGGAATGGTTTTTATAATGCTCTGGACCAGCTTTATAGTACAGCCTGCCCTTAGGTTTTTGGCAGGGGTGGAGGAACCCATGCTTGGCATGCTCTGCCTCCTGGACAGTGCTTAGGGGGCCATGTGGTGATAGGGGTCAAATGTCAGGCCTGTGTGCCAGAGCTGGTAGGGTGTTTGCCTTGCACAAATCGGCCCAGGTTTGATCCGTGGCATCCCATATGGCCTTCACAGCACTGTCAGGAGTAATTCCGGAGTGCAGAGCCAGGAGTAACTCATGAGCATTGCTGGGCATAACCCAAAAAGCAACAACAACAACAACAACAACAACAGAAAGTGGGTCTTTGCATGCAAAGCATGAGCTCAGCCTGATTAACACTCTATCCAGTCCTGCCCTTAATTTTTTTTCTTTTTGATCTAGCAATGATCAGGGGTTACTCCTGGCTCTGCACTCAAGAATTATTCCTGGCAGTGTTCAGGGGATCATACGGGATGCTGGGTATTGAACACGGGTTGGCTGTGTGCAAGGGAAATGGCCTTACCTACTGTACTATCCCTCTGCTCTCCTGCCCATAATTTTTAAACCTCATCTCTTTATGGATCAGAAACAGGCTTAGGGATGACCTTCTTATACTTTTTCCTCTATTACCAGGTTATAGGTATTAGAGATGGATCAGGGAACCATCATCAGGAGAGATAATGACCTGATATATTATTGTGAGAGCACTGTTTAAATCCATTCTCTTCTTGCTACCCAAATTAAAAAGGAATCAAATGGAAATCATGATTTTTTAGTCATATCTAGGACATTTTCTAATGAAAGTTACTGATTATCTTGTTTCAATAACAGATTGATCATTTTAAGGAATATAGTGTGAAGCTATTGGTTTTTAAATATAGATATATAATATTTACTTAGGAAAAAACACTATAATCTGTGGGTGTGGCCTTAAACCCAAAAAGAAAAAAATCAGTATCTTAAAATTTAGTTTTTATAGTTTAAAAGAAACAACCCCGGAGGGTAAAACTTAGGAAAAACTACAACCTATAACTCTGCGGGTGTGGCCTAAAACCTAAAAAGAAAAAAAACACCTGTATCTTAAAATTTAGTTTTTAAGTTTAAAGAAACAACCTGGGGGAGCTATAGCCCAGCGGGGCATTTGGCCGGCCGCGGTTCGCCCGCCACCTGGCTCACTCAGTGAAAGATATGTTTTACCAAAGTACAGGATTTATTCACAGATGCTGTATCATAGTCATAAACCGTAAAGCATGCCAGAATATAGTGGTGACACTATGAGAAACATCTCTGTGAGTTGGGGATGTGGCTCAGTGGTAGAATATATACCTTGTATGCATGGGGTCCTGTTTGATCCCTTGGACTGTTATACATTAGAGAATGAATACCCTCACTACTGTTATGGTCCCTGAAACCACAAGTATATGATTTCCTGTTGCACTACAATCAAGTGTGTGAACAATGCAGTCGTGTGTGAGCACCACAAGTAATACCTCAGTCCTCACAGCAATGAAGTGAGAAAGCCATTACAGCTACAGTTACACACTTTTTTGGTCTGAAACGATAATTGTGCATTTATATGTATGGGTTGTTTTGTTTATTTTTGTTTTAAGGTCACACCCAACGATGCTCAGCAGTGGCTCTTGGCTCTTTGCTTAGGAATCACTTCTTGCAGTGCTCAGGGGGCCATGTGGGATGCAAAGCAAGCTCCCCAGTCACTGTACTATTTCTCAGCCCTGATATTTGTCATTTAAAAATAACCTGCGCCCGCCGGAGCGATAGTCCAGTGGGTAAGGCATTTGCCTTGCATGCAGCCGACCCATGCGTTCATTCCTCGGCATCCCCTATGGTCCCCCGAGCACCGCCAGGAGTAATTCCTGAGTGCAGAGCCAGGAGTAATCCCTGAGCATTGCCGGTGTGAACCAAAAAAAGAATAAATAAATAGATACGTAGGTGGGTGGGTGGGTGGGTCGGAGGGAGGGAGGAAGTAATAAAAATAGCCTCCTAACATTTAATGTTTCTATCTGGGGAGGGGTGGATGTAATATATTGCTGGCATGGATGAGTCTGAACCTTTTCTTTTTCCTTCAAGTAGTGCACATTTTCGGGTAGCAAAACTCAAGTAATTTTAAGTTCTTCACTACTAATACCTACCTAAATACTTTCTAGAGGATGGAATTAGAAATCATGTCAATTAATAAAAATTTTTCCAACTTGGAGATTTTTCATGAAGCTTTGATAAGTGCTTGCAAAGCATTTACATGTCGATAGGTATCATAAGAACTAGAGCCTTTTTTTTTGGGGGGTCACACCCAGCAAAATTCAGTGCTTACTCCTGACTGTGCACTCAGGAATTACTCCTGGCAGTACTCAGGGACCATATGGTATGTCAGAAATTGAACCCTGGGTCGGCCGCCTGCAAGGCAAATGCCCTACCTGTTACACTATCATTCCAGCTTCAAGAACTAGAACTATGATAGGGCCGATAGCCCAGCGGTAGGGCTTGCCGCCGCAGCCGCCGGCCTGGGTTCGCCGCATCCCAAGGTCCCCCGCGCCGCCAGATTCTGAGTGAGAGCCAGAGTAGCCTGTCGGGTAGACCCAAAAAAAGAAAGAACTATGATGAATATTTTTTAGGGTCTTAGAAATCAGCTTAGTGTACACTGAATTTATCTGTGGTATTTGTCCAGAGATCACTATTGGTATTAATTATTGAATTCTTGGCTGGAGTGATAGTACAACGGGTAGGGTAAGTTTGCCTTGCTCGAGGCCAACTGGGATTTGATCCCTGGTATTCCATATGGGCCCCTGAGCATCAGCAGGAATAATTCCTCAGTGCAGAGTCAGGAGTAACCATAAGATGTGACACAAAAAGCCAAAACAAGAAAGATGGAATTTTCCTCAGTTAAATCTAGGCAACTTTAAGGCTGAAATTCATTATATTCTATTTTAGAGTAATTGTTTTTAAAGAGTTCTTTAAGAATGATATGATAATCAGATTGCTCCTAAAACTTAACTATACATCTCTAGTAATTTTTTGTTTTTGTGTTAGGACTACACCAGTGGTACTTAGGGCTTACTCCTGACCTTGTTTTTGGATCACTCCTGGTGGGCACATATGGGGATCAAATCCAGCTCAGCAGCGTGCACGCTAAGTGCCTTGCCTGCTCTACTCTCTTGCTTCTCTAGTAATTTGTTATTAGAGAAGTTGTGTCAAGTACCTGTCATGGAAAGTAAATACAGATTGTGCCTCTAGGTTAATGGGCAACTTTTTTTAATGGGCAACTATTTATTTATGCAGTTAATCGTTTTTTTTCTTTTACTGAAGTATTTTTTTTTTCTTTTTTTGGGTCACACCCGGCAATGCTCAGGGGTTTCGCCTGGCTCTGCACTCAGGAATTACTCTTGGCGGTGCTCGGGGGACCATATGGGATGCTGGGGGATTGAATCTGGGCTGGCACCGCGTGCAAGGCAAAAGCCCTACCCGCTGGACCATCACTCCGCCCCTTTTACTGAAGGATTTTTAATTAGTCACCATGAAATTACAAAGTTATTCACAATTGTGTTTCAGGCATACAAAGTTTCAACACCAGTCTCTTCATTAGAGTTAACTTCCACCCACCAGTGCCCCCCTAACCCCCACCCACCTTTGTTTCCCAAAGGCCAGTCTGCTTCTAGGAGAGAGGGGTGCTTTTTTTTTTCTCCACAGTTACAAAATTGTTAATGATTGGGTTTTAGTCATACAATATTCCAACGCTTATCCCTTCACCAGTGTACCACCAATGTCCCCAGTTTCCTCGCCACGCCCGTGGTTTGCAGTACTGTTACTGAATGGTTATCACGTATATCACTTTACCTCCTTTCAGCACTTGGTTCTTGTCAGAGTGATCAGTTCCAATTATCATTGTCATAGTGGTCCCTTCTCTGTCCTAATTGCACTCTCCCACAACTTGTGGCAAGCTTCCTACCATGAACTGGTCCTCTTGACCTTCATTTCTACTGTCTTTGGGTATTATTCTCATTCTTTTTTTTTAATATCCCACAAGTGAGTGTGATCATTCTGTGTCTGCCCCTCTCCCTCTCACTTAGCATATTTCACTTAGTATGGTGCTCTTCATGTCCATCCACTTCATGGGTAAGCAAATTTCATGACTTCATTTTTTATTAAAGGTTGCATAACATTGCATTATGTAGACATTATTAATCACTTGTATCATTTGTCTTCCCATTGATCATCGATTTGCTCGAGCAGGCACCAGTAACGTCTCCATATGTCCTGTCACATGCAAGTGTAGCTCAAGGGCATCTGCTCGCTCAGGAAAATAAAGAGATTCAAATTCCATCAGGTCATGGGAATGAGGTCTAAATTGTTACTGGTATCTGGCATATCAAATACAACACGGGTAGCTTGCCAGGCTATGCCGTTCGGGTGGGATACTCTTGTAGTCACCTCTGATCTCCAGCATTTATTGATGACCTGTGTGGCGCGCGAGCCGGCTGTGATCAGCTCTTCTGCTGGGTGGAACTCTGACGAGAGGGAAGTCCAGATGTGATTAATAATCATGTTTTAAAATATTTTTTGCTTAGCGATTCACTTGACATTAACTAATTTTTTTTGGTGTTAAATTATAATGAAATTATGAAATGAGAAATGATGGTGGAGCTGGAGAAGTATAGGATAGCTGGTATGGTGCTTGCCTTGCATGTGAGCAACCCAGGTTCTGTCTCTGGCACTTCAGATGGTTCCCTGAGCCTCACCATGAGTAATTCCTAAGCACAGAGCAAGGAGTAACTCCTGAGCATCACCAGGTGTGGCCCCAAAACAAACAAAAATGGTGGTGTAATACTGATGTTTTACTGTTTAGGTGTGAATGTAACAGATCATGATTTAACGTTCAAAAGTCTCACAGAAGCCCTTCAGCATAACGTGACACCATATGTAGTCTCATTACAAGCTAAGGATTGTCCAGGTAAAGTATAAAGGTGATAATAACTTTATTGAGATCACTGAAATCTCTCCTACCACAGCTTCCCTTCCCCCTCCTTTCCACCTATTTTCTTTTTTTTTTAAAGTATTTTATTATACCACCATGAGATATACAAATAAAAAAGATATACAATTAAAAAGTTCATGTTTGGACCACCTACTTTCTCTTTAACTCTTTGCTTGTGGGGTGACTGTGGCACTGAGTTTTTGAAGCACTGCAAGGTTCTTCAGTAAGTGATCTTGATTGTACTCCACCTTCATGTATTTCAACCTGTCATTATGTTCACTGCCAGGTATCTTACATGGGATGTTCCTTTATTGAATGGAATTTTAGTAAGTTAAAACAGCTTAGCACAGAAAGCTCTGGAGAGGTCTTATTTAACTCATCAGAGAATAGATTACTTAGGTCATATATTTATAGTCTTAAATTATCTTATTGTCCCATTTTGAAAGGCCACCATGGGAAAAACAGGCATTGGCAGAACTGCCAGAAAAGGGATGTAGAGGCTGATATAGAAAATGTTTAGATTTAGTTGATATAAAGACATTGTGGACTTATGTTACTTTCCATTCACAAAGTGATTGTAATTAAATAAAAGTCTTTAGAGCATCCTTAAAAATAACTTTCAGGAAAATCAGTAACTTTACGTAAATAACCCTTTTTAATCTTTTTTTTAGGGGCCCTAAAATGTTTCTGTTATCTGGTATAATTGAAATGCATATTATTCTTAATATAACTTACACATTTGAAGTGTTCACTTTAATTCTGGACAGTACTTGGGCTGGCGAGGCTGGTAAAGTGGGTAAGGCAGTTGTCTTGCAAACAGCCAACCCTCGTTTGATCCTCAGCACTGCTTATGGTTCCCCCACCACTGCCAGGATTAATCCCTGAGCCACAGAGCCAGGAGTGAGCACTTAGAACAGGTCCTAAATGTTGTCCAAAAAATAAAACAAAAAAAATTAAATATAATGCACATAAACTTTGGCTTTTGTATAGTTTGAATTAATAAAATTTAAATATTGAGAGTATATGATGAACATTAACAGTTAATGTTAAATACTATTTATATTAATGGTAAGTGTAAAATGACACATTCTTTCCAAATAATGTGACATACTAATGAAGAAATTTCAGAGAGTTTAAATTTGTTTATAGAAGTAATTGGCTTTCTCATATTTTCTGCAGATGTGAAACATATTTTGCAAAAGATGGTTTCTCAGTTGGTGAACGGGTGTGCAGATAAAGAATCCAGAGAAGGGAAAAGTAATCAGGTTATACAGAAAAAAACACATTGTTCAATGGATTCCCTTACCAGTTGGTATATAAATGTCACACAGGTAATTATAAACTAACAGTTTCCTCTCAGAAAATAAAAATATTAAAGAGATTTGTAGTTATATTAAGCATACTACTGTTTTGTTCTTATAAAAATCTATGTAGGGCCAGAGTGATAGTGCAACAGGTAGGATGCTTGCCATGCATTTGGCCAACCAGGGTTCAATCCATGGTATTTCATATGGTTGCCTGGACCCTGCCAGGGAGTAATTCCTGAGTGCAGAACCAGGAGCAACCCCTGAGCACCTCAGGATGTGATTCAAACCTCTCTCTCCACCCCATCAGAATCGTGATATAGCATCATCTGTTAATTTTATATCATTTTTACAGTGCTTGCTAGTATTCTATCAATATGCATCCAAATTTCTATTAAGGTTTTAAGTTCTTACAAGGTTGTTTTGCTTGTGGGAGAATATCATCTTAGAAGGCTATTTTGTTTGTGGGGAGATAACAGCGGAGACAAAATCTGCATCAGTAATTGGATCTGCTGCAGTGTCTTTTTCCAATAGTGGCTATGATTCTATTATCTCTTAGGCTCCTCAGTATTTGCTTATATTCAGCAAAATGTCCTGCTAGTACCCATTGCCGACTATTTTGTAAATATCAGGAATAGTCATATATATGACTACACATATATTCTCGCATTATATATGTATATGTATATATATACATACATATATATAAATAAAAATTTCTTGTGTAGAATTCTAGAATGCTCTAAGTAAAGTATATTTAATAGACAAGTAAAATGAAATTATGGTCTACTGTGATAGTCTTTATTAAAAAGGAATAGGGGGGCAGTGAATGAATGGGGACTGGAGTGATAATACAGTAGGTAGGGTGTTTGCCTTGCACGTGGCTGACCTGTGTTCAATCCCCGGCATCCCGTATTGTTCCCCCCGAACACCACCAGGGGTAATTCTTGCGTGCAGTAGAGCCATGGGGGGGGCAAAAAACATTTTCTGATGAACATATTTGCTTATGTTATCTAGAATAAAGTTCTGTTTTACTTTATTTAAGAATTTAATAGAGGGGGCCGGAGCGATAGTCCAGTGAGTAGAGCGTTTGCCTTGTGCGCATCCAACCTGGGTTCGATCCCTGGCATCCCATATGGTCCCCTGAGCACCGCCAGGAGTAATTCCTGAGTGCAGATCCAGGAGTAACCCCTGAGCATCGCCGGGTGTGACCCCAAAAAAAACAAACAAAAAGAATTTAATAGAATTTGATTCTTAACATACTGACTCGATTGGTTCAAAATTGTACATTTTTAGAAATCAGATCCTTAAAGCTTCCTATAATAGGTATTGCTAAAAGATTGTGATAGACTCATATGATATTTAAGAAGCTTTTCAACTAATTTAATCATAGCAGATTCAGAAGTAATGTAAATCATTGTACTTTTTAATTAATGTTTTCCCCCTGAATCAGAATATATCATTCTGCCTTATAAAAAAACTTAACTTTAAAGAAAATGTTTTGCGCTTCCCTCCCTAACATTTCTTCAACAGAAAATGTATTTCATGTGAACTACAGATTTCGTTAAGCCTTATTTTCTTCCTAATAATTATTTCTGTGTCAGATATGAAAAGATTCTGTGAATAATTGTTGGATTGTTTCTGTCTTTTATCATGTGGGAGAAATGCTATGAAATGTAAAAGGACAAATAACAGCAAACTGCAATATAACATTTGTTTGATAAGACTTAATTTTAATTCTTTTGTTTTCTCCACATGGCATAAAAGAAGTCAGAACTAAAAGTACCAAGGAAAAGGAGGGCTTTATCTAGCCAATGGCAGTCTCCTCCTATTGTGCTTATCTTAAAGGATATGGAAAGCTTCACCACGAAAGTACTCCAAGACCTCATAATAATGAGCAGGTACATGGTATTATCACCTGACTTTTGCATAATTTCCTTTTCATATAATTTCTAACTTAATAGACCACCTTTTTCAGAGAGTGACAGATAACATGGTTTTTAGTTACTTGTAATTGAATGTTTGGAGACTCATCAAATTTTTGTTTTTTTGACCCATAAAAACAAAAATTAACCAAATTTTAGTAGCATGATAAGATGGTATAAAATGTAGTTCTTCTGAGCATTGAATATAGGCAAAGAGAAACACATGATAACATCTAAATGTATGTATTGCAATCCACAATGTCTAAAGAGAAGGGAGGGAGAGAGAGAGAAAGAGAGAGAGAGAGAGAGAGAGAGAGAGAGAGAGAGAGAGAGAATAAAGAACCTGCCATAGAGGCAGGCTAGGGAGAGGGAAGGAAGCGGAAACATTGGTGGTGGGAAATGGGCACTGGTGGAGGGATGGGTGCTGGAACACTGTATGACCGAAACCCAAACATGAACATCTTTGTAATTGTATATATTACAGTGGTGTAATAAATAAAACAAAATAAAATAAAATGTAGTTCTGACCAAGAATGCCCATCTTTTATTTATATATAACTGAATCAACTCCAGGGTTGAGACTCTTCCTTCCTTCCTTCCTTCCTTCCTTCCTTCCTTCCTTCCTTCCTTCCTTCCTTCCTTCCTTCCTTCCTTCCTTCCTTCCTTCCTTCCTTCCTTCCTTCCTTCCTTCCCTCCCTCCCTCCCTCCCTCCCTCTCTCCCTCCTTCCCTCCCTCCCTCCCTCCATCCCTCCCTTCTTACTTTCTCCTGCTTCCTCCTCTCTTTCTTCTTTTCTTTCTTTCTGTTTTACTTTTTGGGTCAAACCCAGCAATGCTCAGTGGTTACTCCCTGACTCTGCACTCAGGGGGACCATACAGGATGCTAGGGATCCAACCTGGGTTGGTTTTGTGCAAGAAAAATGCCCTACCCACTGTACTGTTGCTCAGGCCCCAATTGAGTTATTGTTTTCAATCTTACCTGATACCTGTTCATCTGTAGAAACTTTGAATTACATATAACTCTACTAAGAGAGTTTTCCAGATAGTACTATTGATAAAATATTTACAGTGAGAAACTACTTTCATGATCTCATTGAACCTTCAGGCAAATCTGGGGAGATTCAAAATTAAAGAATAACACTAATTTAAAATCCAGTGACAGACATTTCCCATGGCACTTAGGATTTAAATTTTTTTGCTTCTTATATTGTTAACTTACTAAATTTTTTAGGGATACATTTGCCTAAAGGTATTTTGTATCGTTATTTATTATACACTTTTGTTTGTTTGTTTCTTCATTGATACTAAAATATTCTAGACCCTAAGACCTTTTTTAATGCTGGTAGTAGGTTAACATGCTAGGAAATTGCACAGTACAGAAATGTACTAGATAAGCTCTATATCTGTAACTACCTATATGTGATGTATATCTGTATCTCCTTGTGTATATACTAACACATGGTAAATTACTTATAAAAAGTTCTTTAGTATTAGAATGATATAACTAAACAGTGCCTTTTAAAGTAAGCATTAAACTGAAGGTTGTCTTATTTTGATATATAATATATTAAAATTTATTTCCTAAAGAAATCCCACTTTTGTATCTTTCTCTGGAAACTAGTCAGCATCTACATGAATTTCCACTAATCCTGATTTTTGGAATTGCCACATCTCCTGTAATCATCCACCGGTTGCTTCCTCATGCCGTGTCATCTCTGTTATGTATTGAATTATTTCAGTCTTTGTCTTGTAAGGAGCATCTAACTACAGTTCTTAATAAGGTAAAAATAAAAAATGAAATGTCTCAATAAATTGTAGAAACAAATCATAGTGGGATGGAGAGATTTGTATCAGGGTAGGGTGCTTATCTTGCACATGGTCAACTGTGGTTTGACCCCTGGCAGGCACCACATAGAATTCTCGAAGCATCTCTTGAAGTGATCCCTAGGCACGGAGCAGAAGTAACCCTTAAGTAACACTAACTGTGACTCCAATACAAAATAAACGATAAATCATGTGATCAATTTCTATCTATATTTCTTTATAGTATATTGAACTTATCCATCATGGACTTTAATATTTTTGTATTTAGAGTAATATTATTTCCTCTTCAGATAATAAAACTTTATGAAAGGATTCATCATATTTATCTATATCTACTTTTTTTCTTTTTGGGTCACACCCACCAATGCTCAGAGGTTGATGCAGGGGTTACTTCTGGTTCCTACCTCAGGAATTACTCCTGGCGGTGCTCAGGGGACCATATAGAATGCCAGGAATTGAACCCTGGTCGACCATGTGCAAGCCAATGCCCTACCCTCTGTGCTATTGTTCCAGCTCCTATATCTACTTTTTATTACTTGTTTTTTTTTTAAACAAACCATACTTTTATTTATTTATATTTTGGATTTTTGGTTCTCATCCAGCAATGCTCAGGGATTACTTCTGGCTCTGCACTCAAGAATTGCTCCTGGCAGTGCTTGGAGAACCATGTGGGATGTAGGGGATCTAACCCAGGTCGACCGTGTGCAAGGAAAACGCCCCTATCCTCTGTACTATTACTCAGCCCTATTATTGCTTAATTAAGAAATTGTTTTTTAAAAAAAAATTTTTTTTTAGAATTTAGTGCTTTCTAATAATGATGTCTTTAATCTTACATTTTATGTAAAATGATTACAAGTTTTAGGCTCTTTCCTGTTAATGCTAATGGTAAAAAATAAATATTAATGTTTTCCTACAACTTGGCTTTATTTTCTACTTAATAGAAATATGATATGGGGGGGGGGGAGGAATCGGGATTGTGTAACACCCAAGATGTTCGGGGACTATTCACAGCACTGCTTGGGAGTTACTCACACTGGTGATTGGGGAACTATAAAGTAATTGGACATTAAACTGGCTTCATGCAAGCAAAACACCTTAAGCTTTATCTGTCTCTTTGGCTCCAGAAGTGTGTGTGTGTGTGTGTGTGTGTGTGTGTGTGTGTGTGTGTGTGTGTGTGTGTGTGTGTGTGTGTGTGTGTGTGTGTGTGTGTGTGTGTGTGTGTGTGTGTGGTTTGTATGTGTGTTTGTTTTTGGGCCACTCAGTGGTTTTCAGTGCTTGCTCCTGGCTCTGCACTTTGGGATCTTCCTTGGAGGGTTTTGGGGGGACAATCTGGAGTGCTGGTGATCAAACCCTGGTAGGCCATATGCCAGGCAAGTGCCCTACCCACTGTACTCTGGCCCAGAAATACGATTCTTTAGTATTCACTTCTATAAATTGCTAGACTTGACTTCTTTGAACTTGTGTTAGGTAAGATAATGACACCTTTCCATTGCTTTACTAATTTTTTTCTAACTTTAAAAATGTGTGTGTGTGTGTGTGTGTGTGTGTGTATATAAGGTTGTATACACCAATTTACTGACATTTTAGAAAAAAGTCTGTGTACAGTATTTATTCATCATGGCCAAATTTTGTTAATCTTTTCTCACTGTTTCTTGTAAAATCATTGTTCTAAGTTGTTGGGAATTAGCTGAATAATACAAATTCAACTTTGTTCTGTTTTCTGGTTCTGCTTAGCAGCTTATCCTAACTCAGTGTTAGAGAGTCACCCCTGGGAATGTTCTGGGGATCCAAACCCAAGGTTTCTGAATGTAAAGCTCGTATGCCCTAGCCCACTGAACTCTCCGGTCCCAAACTCAACTGTTGTATATTTTTTTTAGGATGACATCTGTTAATTTTGCGTTTCTCAGTATACAGTACAAAATGTGTTAATTTTTTTTTAATGCACATCATTATGGATGAAAAATCTCAGTGGGATAACAAGAACTGTCAAAATCTGTAGCTTCTGGGATAAAAGACATAGAAATCCCAGCACCATGGTATGACCCAACCTCCACCATCCCCCGCCTACCCTGAACAGCCCCCTTCCTAACCCCCCAAAATCTATAACTTCTTTAGTCTTTCTATTTAAAAAAAAAATATTTAGTATTAAGCATCAGATGAGGATAAATATCTTTGATTCTGATAATTAACATAGATAGCATATTTTGTTATTGTTGTGGGAATTAACCTTAAAAATTATTGATACTTTAAAGAAAGAATATTTATAGCATTTATAGTTAATGCCATAGTATTATTGCCTTATTTATGCCTCATATTTTGAAGAATAAAATGAGTATCCTTATCCCATCCCCTTTTATTTCTTGCAGTTACTTCTTACAACTCAGTTTCCATTTAAACTAAGTGAAAAGTATTACAGATTCTGACCAACATTTTTTTTGTATCATGATTTCTCAGTTCAGAATTTTATAAAAGGACTTCAGGTAAGAAGACACTAATGGACTTGAAATTTCACAAGCTGATCCTAATAATTTCCATATTCAGGTTATTTTATGTGGTCATTAAATTAGTTAAGTTCTGTTTCTTTGTTTTGTTTACTGACATTTAAAAAATTGAATTTGTATCATTTGTATCACAGTGAGATATAAAGTTGTTCATGATTATGTTCCAACACTCGTCCCTTCCCCATCACCAATGCCTATCACCAACATCCCCATTTTCCCTCCTGCTACCCTCCCCATTTGCCCCCTCCCTACCCTGACCTCCACTATGGCTGGCACCTCCTCTCTCTCTCTCTCTCTCTCTCTCTCTCTCTCTCTCTCTCTCTCTCTCCCCCTTTCTAGGTATTATGGTTTGCAATATAGCTACTGAGAGGTTATTGTATATATACTTTTACCTCTCAGCACTCAGTTCTTGTCAGAGTGATCATTTCCAACTATCATTGTCATACTGGTCCCTTTCTATCCTAACTGTGATCATTAAGTTATTGTAAAGGAGAGATACACAATTAAATAAATTTGTTATTTCATTTCAGAGATTCCCAAACATCATTTACCTATCACCCTATTTGCCCCCAAAAAAAAAGTCTCAGCACCCCCTTGGAAATCTGCCTACTCTAAGGGAACACAAAGCCCCCAGTTGCACCACAGACTACTACTGCCCCCTGGATTGCTACAGTGACCCTCCCAAACCAGGGGATTAGTATCACCCACTTTGGGAAACACTGTCTTATATATATCATTGCTGACTTGTTTTTGCAGCAGAATGTAGAGAACACACTTAGAATATCATAATTGAAAAACACTTATGGGGGACCAGAGCGATAGTTCAGCGGGTAGTGCATTTGCCTTGCACGCCCGGCCAGTGCCGGCCTGGGTTCGATCCCCGGCATCCCATTTGGTCCCCCAAGCACCGCCAGGAGTAATTCCTGAGTGCATTGTAGGAGTAACCCCTGAGCATTGCCGGGTGTGACCCAAAAAAAGCAAAAAAAAGAAAAAAAGAAAACACTTATGGGCTGGAGCAGTAGTATAGCAGATAGAATGTTTGCCTTTCATGTGGCTGGTCTAGACTTGATACCAGCATCTCATATGATTCTCTGAGCACCACCAGGAGTAATTCTTATTTTAGTACATGTGCTACTGAAGCAAGCACAAACCAGGAGTAATTCCTAATTCCTGAGTGTAGAGTCAGGAGTAACTGCTGAGCATACTGTGTGAGACCCAAAATGAAAAAAAGAAAAAAGAAAGAAAAAAGACTTTACTCTAGAATTTTTTTTTTTTTAAATAGAGGCTTCCTTTGTGGTGCTAGGGGAAGGGATGAGGCTGTTCCTGGGCCTGATATTTTAGTGTTCAGCCTGGTGGTGGTATATAGACTTGGGCACGTGGTTGAGTAGTGCAGAGAGAACACCAGGGCTATATCCGTTGGTGCTGAGAATTGCTGGGTGAAGCAGGATGGTGCATATAGCGCTAGGTTTCCGTGACAGAGACTCACATGTTAGGCAAGTGCTCTTTCATTTGAGCTTCTCTCAGGCCTTCTCTGTAGTGATTCTTACTGTTTTAAGAGTAGTGTGTAAGGGAACTTTTTTTTTTTTTTTTTTTTGCTTTTTGGGTCACTCGGTTGGTGCTCAGGGGACCATATGGGATGTCGGGGATTGAACCCGGGCCGGCAAGGGCCAGCCGGCGTGCAAGGCAACGCGCCTACCCGCTGGGCTATCGCTCCAGCCCCAAGGGAACTTTTGAAGGTGGACTTTCTACCTAGAAAATTCTGTATATAAAATGTTGGGGCTGGAGCAGTAGTACAGTGGGTTTGGTGTTTGCCTTGTACGTGGCTCACTTGGGTTCGATCCCCAGCATCCCCATATGGCCCCCTGAGCACTGCAAGGAGTAATACCTGACTGCAGAGCCAGGAGCAATCCCTGAGCACCGTGGGTTGTGACCCAAAAAAAAAAAAAAAAAGGTAAAAAGAAAATGCTAGAAAAGTTTTACTATAATGGAATAGATATTAAATAGTTTTGGTTTTGAATGTTTCATAAGTTCTTTGCATGTGCTTTTTATATTTTAAAAAAATGAGGGGGGTTTCAGGCCATACCTACTGGTATGGCCTGAAACCCCAGGGAGTGGTACTTGGGACCTACTCCTGAAGTCCCAAGGAGTGGTACTTGGGACCTACTCCTGGCATTCTGCTTAGGAGACACTCCCAGTGGTTCTTTGGTAACCATGCAGTACTGAGAATTAAACCTGGACTTCAACATCCAAAGCATATTCAGTGAAGGAAACAAAAGAGCAAGCCACATAGTTCTGAGTAGTCAATGCCTTGTATGTAGCTTGCCTGGGAATTCCTCAGGAATAAGAGCCAGCAGGTTGAAACTGGAAGAGTATTCCAGGCAAAGGCAATAATAAGAGGAGAATTCTGTTAGAGGGCTCGTGTGTGTGTGTGTGTGTGTGTGTGTGTGTGTGTTGTGGTGTGTGGTTAATGCTAGGGCCTCACACAATCTAGATCAACAGCCCTAGCCTCATTTAGAGGACTCTTGTAGTTATCTAGACAAAATATGAAAAAGTTAACTAAACTAAGCTAGTGATAATTATTCTAGGCAGGATGAAACACATTTATATGAAATCAGTAGTACCTGGATTAAGGGGATGATAAACTGTATAAGAGGATGCCAGACACAGATACTAGCTTGGCAGATTGATAAGCAGTTGGCACCTTTTTATTAAGTGTACTTGTCACCACAAAGCCAAAGTATGTTAGGAAAGAATGAGTTTCTCTTTGGATATAGTTTTGGCATTCAGATGAAAGATCTGTATTAGGAATACCAAAGATATTTGGTGAGGTTATGTGGATGAATCACCCAGAAAAATAAGGAACGGATTAAGTATAGAATTCCCAAGGTAACCTGTGGAAGAGTGAGCTATATAAAAGGAGACTAAATTCAGTAAAACAGCCAGTAGAAAAGTAGTATATCTCTTTTCTAACTTAATCACTTTAGAAGTGAAAAAAGAATCTTAGGAAATGTAAACCTGTAATCTCAATTTTTTTTTTCTTTTTGGGTCACACTCGGCAGTGTTCAGGGGGTTCCTGACTCTTTGCTCAGGAATTACTCCTGGCGGTGCTTGGGGGACCATATGGGATGCCGGCGATCGAACCCAGGTTGGCCGCGTGCAAGGCAAATACCCTACCTGATGTGCTATCACTCCGGCTCTGTGATCTCAAATATTATTGAGAAAGTGGATAAAGAAAAAGACCATATGTCTTAATTGCTTTTTTTTTCAGCTGATTTTGTAGATTATTGATAATTGACTAAGGCTTTATTGCTTTTGCTAGGCACAAAAACAAGTGTTTACATTGTTCTATTAATATGTTTTATTCTCACTTTGCACTTGAAGAACAGAGACTTAGATAAAGTAGCTTGGCCAAGATCTCATACCTAACAAGTAGCATAACTTAGATCCCTTTCATCCATTTTCCTAATCATTAGTAGGGGGAGATATATGTGAGTACTGACTTTGTATTTGCTAACTACCTTGTTAATTAGCCTGTTAACAAGAGTTAATAGGGAACAATGGACAATGTGTCGTTTTGTTTGTTTTTTTAGAGATGATGGTTTATAATATTGTTAATGGCAGGGTTTCATGCATAACACATTCCAGTACACAAGTCTCCATTAGTGTCCATTATCTTTCACCATTGGTCAGTATCCCTCCACCTCCCCAATCCTATCCTCCCATATCCCTTCCCTGTGGAAAACTTCCCACTGCGGACCAATTCTCACATTGCATTGCCTTTGGACTTGTGTTATTCCGCTGCTTTGTATGTTTCTTAATATCCCACATCTGAGAGAGATCATTCTGTTAGACAGTATAATCCTAGCTGTTGCTGGGTGTACCTAGAGCAGTGCCAGAGTGGCTGTAGTGGTCCTCTGGCCCTACCACTGAATTGTCAGTTGGAGGACCATGAGTCATTGGAAATGACCCCAGTCCCTGAGTACTGCTTGGGAGAACCCCCAGCCCTCCAAAAAAAAAAGTGTTAATGTTGTGAAAATATTACCACATTTATAGAATTTAATAAATAATATTATGATAAACTGCAAAAATAATACAATTCTTGATATGAACTTTCCATTTTGTCCTTATTTTGGAATTAAGGCTTATCACTTTTCTGCCTTACAACCTGATTGAATAGACTTTTGTATAATTTTCCTTTCTCTTTGGGTATCTGGTTCTCTCTTAAGTATAATCATTATCAGCTCACCTGGGAAGGATAAAAGTTCAAGATTGCTGATTCATGTCAGCCAGATACCTCAAAACTGATACATAACCTAACATTTCTTAATTTGAGATAAGGCATGCTATTTTTTCAAGTGACTAGAATTTTTTTCTCCTACAATCTGAGGAAATGTCTCTTTGGTATCTAGGTATGTGGAAAAACTAAACTGTTGATGAGAATTTTATACATTTGGATAGTTGTGTAAGGCATATCTTACCAGTTATGGTCAAATTGGAAAGTCATCTCCTTTTAAACTATGGAGCCTTGGGGCTGGAGCGATAGTCCAGCAGGTAGGGCGTTTGCCTTGCCGCGGCCAGCCCATGCCGGCCCGGGTTCGATCCCCGGCATCCCATATGGTCCCCCGAGCACCACCAGGAGTAATTCCTGAGTGAAGAGCCAGGAGTTAATCCCTGAGCATTGCCGGGTGTGACCCAAAAAGCAAAAAATAAATAAAAAAATAAAAATAAAAAATAAACTATGGAGCCTAAAACATTTTAATAACTACAATACATTTATCAGATACTGTACCATGTTTCCTCCCTAAAGTAAAATCAAATTAAAAGGAATACATTTTCACTAACCGTTCCTCACTTTTCGTTGTGCTTTTATCAGTAGGCAAAGCTTCTGCCATCATAGCATTATTTATTTAGCAGTTCAGTTTTTTACATTGATTTTTGCATCAGCATTTTTTGAGTATTTGGGTATCTATTAGACCAGTGTTACTTAAATATTTTCTACTCGTGACCCTGAGAAGGGCAATACTGGTAAATGCTGCCAGAAACTTCTCCAGCTTCTATTGCTTTTTATTCTGAGCTATTTTTTGGTTGTTACACATTCAGAAAACATTTCACTGTTGCCAAAAGCTTTAGGAGCTTCCTACATTCAGTTATACAACCCCCTGTGGTATTGCAACCATAGTTTAAGAAGCTAGCCTGTTAGATCCTAGGTCATTACCACATTAACAGTGATTGTGAATTCCTTCTGCTGGTGACTAGTTTATCTGTTTTTATTTCTTTTAGTTACACTTAAGAGATTATAGTTTTCTGGCTCTCTCTGCAAAACTGCAGCCTTAAAACAATAAAGGCTATTTATACATTGTTTGCAGCAATAAGTGTATTAGTGCCATGAATGTTTGGTTTTTAAAAAAATATCGAAGGGCCAGAGCAGTAGTACAACATATAGGGCACTTGACTTGCACATGGCTGACCCAGTTCAATCACCAGCATCCCTGAGCACTTCTGGTAATTCCACAATTCAAAGCTAGAAGTAATCCCCTGAGTGTTGCCAGGTATGGCCCCAAAAACAGAATAAGGGACCGGAGCGATAGCACAGCGGGTAGGGCATTTGCCTTGCACACAGCCTGCCCGAGTTCGATCTCCAGCATCCCATATGGTTCCCTGGGCACCGCCAGGAGTAATTCCTGAGCGAAGAGCCAGGTAGTCACCGGTGTGACCCAAAAAAACAGATAGATAGATAGATAGATAGATAGATAGATAGATAGATAGATAGATAGATAGATAGATAGATAGATAGATAGATAGATAGATAGATAGATAGATAGATAGATAGATAGATAGATAGGGAGGAAGGAAGGAAGGGAGGAAGGAAGGGAGGGAGAGAAGGAGGGATGAGGGAGGGAGGGAGGGAGGAAGGAAGATTGGTTGAGACATAGTATAAATGATTTATTGAGGTGCCAGAGAGTACAATGAATAAGGTATTTGCCTTTTATACAGCTGACCCAGATTTGATCCCTGCACCACATAGGTCCCCTGAAGACTGCCAGAAATAAACCCTCACTGCCAGGTGTGGCCCAAAAACAAAAAAAGAAAAGAAAAAGATTGATAAAAATTAACATTTAATTTTCACATTTCTTTCAGCTTTCTCTGTTAGAGCATTTCTATTCTCAACCCCTCAGTGTCCTGTGCTGTAATCTTCCAGAGGCCAAAAGGAGAATAAGTCTTTTATCAGATAACCAATGTGAAAATATCCGACGTCTCCCATCATTTAGAAGGTAAAATAAGAAGTATGTGTTTTATACATTTTCTAATAGAGTTTGGGGCTAAATAAGAGCTCTGAAATCCAATTTTTTGAAGTGGAAAGGGCAAGAAATGCCTTTTTGTTTGGAGCAAAATCAATTTCCGAGTATTTAATTGTGAAATTTCTTTGTTAGATTTGAATGTTTGGCATAAAGAAAAGTATCTTTAAAGGGGATACAATGTCCAGTCTTAACATCTGTATGTAACATTCTGGGGGTTTTGACTGGTTTCCTGGATTATGAAGTATAGCTGATGGACATAATTAAAAATTTCTATTAATCATGACTGTTATCTTAAATATGGTTTGAGAAGATAAGAATGTGACAGCCAGTCTAAGTCTTTTATGCCATTCAAATATTTAGAATGTTTAATTTTCTTTTTGTGTATAAAATGGTAAAAAATTTTAGGCACGTGGAAATGCAAGCTACAGAAAAACAAGTGGCACTATTGACCAGTGAGAGAATTTTGAAGGTAGGAATGTGAATGTTTTGTATGTTTTCCTTAATGAAAAAGAATATGTGCTTACTATATATTGAATTAACAATTATAAACCTGATTCCCATGACCTGATGGAACGGTTTGAGGCTCTTTATGTTCCTGGAGCAAGCAGATGCCCTTGGGCTCTACTTAGCATGAGACAGGACATATGGAGATGTTACTGGGGCCCGCTCGAGCAAATCGATGATGAACGGAAGACAGTGATACAGTGATATATTGAATTAATTATATAAAACATCTATATCCTGACACATTTTCACAGTGAGATTCTAGGTCTGTTATCAGAGTATTGCTTTAAAAAAGATGACACACAAACTCTGGTTCTGAAAGATAAGACTCCTTTCAAATCAAGGGACAAAATGTTAACTAGAGTACTGACTTTCTCCTGTGGTCTGTTTGGAAAACATTTTTTTTTAACTTTCCATGTGGTATTTCAGAATTTGTATGCAGTCTCAGTTAATGTTCTTTTAAAGATTGTTATAAATAAAAAAAAAACACATAGAAACCATGCAGCTTAGAGATCCACAGCTAAGTAGATATTGAATTTT